>JASCZI010001410.1:0-15672 GCA_036250425.1 Stylosanthes scabra | reverse complement strand
ATATATATATATATATATATATATATATATATATATATATATATATATATATATATATATATATATATATATTTAACTACTTTCTAAATATTGAACGGGAAAGTAAAAAGATAAATATATAACATCGATAGTTATTTATATATATATATATATATATATATAAAATTTTATATATATAAAAATATATTTATAAATTACATACATATAACATTTATAATTTCATATATATATATATAAAAAAGTGATCACACCCATCATAATTTGTTCCAAAAAGGCTATTAGTATAAATGTTATAATAAAAAAACGAACTTTTTTTATTATGTAACTAAAAAACAACTGTGAAAATTATAAATACAAGAAAATTTAAATGAAATAAAAAATTATATAAAAAAATTAAAATTAATATTATATTTTTCTTTTTTTTTTCTAAGGGTGAGATCATTAAGTTTCTTTGAAACAAACATTTTAAGATGTTTTTTATTTTCACCAACGTAGAAAATAAGATTTTGGATATGTTTTTTAGTTTTAATGTTAAGAAGTTTTTAAGTTTTTATTTGGAATGTGATGTGATTTTACAATTTGAAATTAATTTTGAATGTAATTAAAGGAAAGGAGACATTTGTGGAAGGAACAATTATATTAATTGAGTTTGGAATGTGATTTACATTTTCTTATAAGTGAGAGTATTCCTATGTTTTATGGCTATCTATCATGACCGTTTTAAGAAAAGTACTTTGGCTTGTATGGCTATAATAATGCAGTGAAGTGTTAGATTATATTTGAAGATCAAATTAGTCGTCAAACCAAGCTAGGTGTCACTACTAGATTATTATTATCATAATAATAATTCACAGGGACGAGGACCACTTACTGTCGCTTTGCAATTATTGCATATATATTAATTAAACTAACCATGGTAAAAGAATGAAAGGTTTTATTTATTTAATTTCTTTATTATTCATCACTTTGTTATTTTGATTCTGTGGGATTATTTTAATTTATAATCATAGCTTCTAATAAGACTTGAAGACTAGACAAGTCTAAGAAACAAGGGGAACTTGTATATTAAACCAATTATTGCCAACTAAATTTAGTTATATAATACTAATTAGCTTGGACATATTATAGAAACTATGTAAAGAAGACAACGAAAACCAAGATACATATATAATTCTTTTTTCAAATACCCTTTTTTATTTTAATTTAATCCTTTTATTATTTTATAGCTGATTACATCACTGAATCCATAAACTTTTCCACGCCCATTTCATCATCAACAATAACGTATCATATATGGAGAGTAGAGAGAGAAACGTTTATATGGTTTATAAATATAAATCAATCAATTAATTAGCTATAGACTTTTCTTAAAACCAAGATTAGATAGTTTGATTAGATAGAGAGAGTGTTGAGAGTTGAGAGTTGAGACTGTGGGAATGAAGAGCATGCGGATTAACAAGAGCGAGAGCGATTTTGCTATTTTTTAATTGATAATGATATTTTTTATTCTTCTTTTAAAAAATTAATATTTTCATAGAAAAATAAAACAATAAAATAAAGCATAATTTTAAAAAATAAACAAAAATAAATGATATTATCAATTTTAAAAATAGTAAAATTATTACCCTCTTATAAGATTCTTTTCCTAATATCACTTTTTTTTATAAAAAAAATTATCTTATGTTAAATTTTCTTTTTAAAGATTTAATAAAGATTGAATTCTAGAATTTTTCAATAACCAAAGCTCTTCTATAGAATTATGATATCACTTCTCTTAAGAGATTAATTAAACTAATAGAAGGAGACATATTAACAATTAAATTCTAATGATTTTGTAAGTTAATATAAATAATAATAATAAATATATGCAATTTTTTATTTTGAGATAATTAAAAAGTTCATATACGTTTATATAATTTTTTTTCTTTATACGACGTTCTTTATATTTTCAGTTTAAAAATAGAATTTGAAGACAACCAAAATGTACCTTGACAATATTAAGTAATAGAATTAATATATGTGTATCATTATATACATTCGTATATATCATTTAACAACACGAAAAAATATAAATATTAGTACAGAAAATTTTTGTTTTTGTTCTAATATTTATATTTTTTTGTGTTGCTAAATAGTGTGTACGAATGTGTATAATAATCCATATAATATTGCCATTAATTAATATTATTTGATGTATTATATAGATATGATTAGGAAGAAGAGAGGAGATTAAAGGAGAGGAATAAGGATTAGAGAAGATTACGAGGGAGGTGGGAGGAGGGGGGGCCAGAGCGGTGATGGAGGGTGGTTGAGAGAGGGAGGGACCACCGTGTTGAGCAGCGCACATGTGGCTACCAACTACCATCCATACTCATCCCATCATCATCTCTCAACAAACAAACGATCGAGTTGGTAGCCTTCAAAACACACACATGACACATGCATCTCTCTCTCTCTCTCTCTTAATAAGTCTTGTCTTTTCCTACTTTCTTTCAAAACTCAATCTTCAGGACCTTCAATTATTATTCATGGATCGGAAACAGACATATCTACACTAGTGTTTGGATAATCTTATATTTCTATGGCGGTATCACAACCTACGTAATACGTAACATACATCAAAATCACATACTTATTGTACCGTTACACCCCCCATTTCTTCTTAACTCTATCTATCTTTCTCAATCGTATATATCTTTTTAAGTTTGGAATCTTTTTTTGTTGACATTTTTAAGTTTGGAATTATTTACATCTCTATAATTTTGTAACTTTACTGTTAATTATTAATATAATTTTTTTTGCTATTTTTATGAAATTATTTGTTACAAAAATTTTAAATTAATAAATAAATCTATAATATATTTTCATATAAGAATTATTTTTAATTCCTGTAAATTTTTGTGTTCACTTTCTTTTTATTTGTCTAATATTAAAATTCTTTTTATTTTTTAGTTCAACAAATTAAAGATCTACCTCTAGATTTTTTTTGGGTATAAGTTTTTATATTATTTTTTTATAAATGGTTATATATTTAATAGTTATATATATATAGAGAAACATACATTTAAAATTTAACAATGTTATAAAACTAGCATAATTTATTATTTTTTTTTGCTAGTAGTTAGCAAATAATGAATTAAAAATGTTTAAAATCTCTAGTGATAGCAATGACTAAGGAGATTTGAGTTTGGAATGATAGGGTGGAACTAGCTGCGGTTGGTAGCTATTTTGAGAGGAGCTTGGTGAGTTTTAGTTTGCATAGTGATTAGGAATTGGTGGAATTCTTGTATTAGCTTATGTTTTGTATTTTTCTTAGGTTCTAGACTTTTACTCCCCTGGTTTAAGGGTCGAGTGCTTATATTAAGTCCACTCTGCAGCTATAAGATTCTTTAATTTATTTAACACCGATCGATTGCTCGGAGGATCAGGCATGTTACAACTTATTAGCTTCAATAATTTAGCACTAAAAAATTCAAAGTTTCTTTAGCTCTGAGTACCATGCTGTTTAGGGTCTGAACTTTGTTGTTACGTTGGATTGTTGGAATCACCATGTGACCACAATCTTCAGCTAAATAAAAAAAGAATTGCCCACCTAATTAACCAAATCATCCTCTTATATTTATATGAAAGGAATATAAATTTGATTAGAATTTCATTAATTAAATTATATAAAAGGAATATAATAGCTGCTACTAGTCCTTTACCTAGTAATTAATATATTCTTTGTGACATATATATATATATATATATATATATAATTTCAAAATATGTTTTTGGCTATTTTTCTTTCATCTATAGCTAGTTTGATAGAAGAAAAATATATCCTGTCTTATGACTCAACCCTAAAAAATTTTAATTACTTTTTAAGAATGATAAAGCGCTTATAATAATATTAATATATATTCAGCACTTAATTATATATTAATTTTGATGGGAGCAGATAGAGTTATTATGACAAATAAATTAATCAACTCCTTATTATTGTAGTTCATCAATTAATACTTTTAAATAAAGTCTACATCACTTGTTATCGGTTTAATTTGATGATAGATCCTTCTAGATTATAGTGTTTATTTTGAATTTTAATTATATAATAATTACCATTAACAGTGATCCAAATCGGTTAAGATTCATCGTCGTTGGTGATGAGTAGGTAGGGATATATCATATATTTCGGTCGAGGAATTTTGAAGTATCACGTTGTTGTGAATTTTCCAAGTAGCCTATGTTGCATTGGATAATGTAACATGTATCATCTTCTAAACAAGGGGAAAAGAGATTAATTAAACCTTATTTTATTATTGGAAAATTGTGTGCTTATGAATGATTAAGTAGTCAAATTATAGAGGAAATAATAATAATTACTACCTAAGACCCATAATCCAAAAAATCTTAAGAGAAAGTTGTACAAGTTGCATATTGCTGCTAATTAATAAGTAGTGCCAACCCCACTTTGATTTAATCTTTTTTTCTCTATGCTGGAAGGAATTATATTGAAGAGATAGATATAGATGCCTAACTGAGAGCTTAATCACGTTGGTGTTTGTTAATTAGTTAATTACGAAAGCAAGATATCCCTACTTTTTGGAAGGTGGTACCAGCCATTAGGCATTTCAACTATCATCATATCCCTCTAATCTAATCTCATCTACCTCCGCCCCATATGCTATATGGAAAGTGCTTCTTCTTTTCTCCCATGGATGTACTGATACCTAAAATTATATTTATTTTTTTAATGATCAATCACAAGATTAATAGAAAATAATGTTATTTTTACCCGCATGACATTATATAATATAAAATATTTTTATATTGATAATGCATTAAAATAAAATTTAAAACTTTTATATTCAAAATGTATAGAATTTTGACATTTTTTAAACCCAAAATAAAAATTTTAGCCTAAAGCAAATAAAAATGATATCACAATAATTTAATTTAAAAAAGCGTGAATTCATATATAAAAAGTATAGGTAATCAATAATCTTTTAATCAAGAAATCAGTCAATAAAAAATAAAACATCCATAACTACTGTATATAAATCATCCACAATGAAAGTTATAGAACATTCGAAACTTAAAGCAATTATCAACCAACTTTATATTATTTTAAAAACAGAACATTCGAAACCTATAAAAATAAAACATTTAATTTAAGTTGTTGACTGATGTAGACTAATTTTTTTTTTATTACCTAGTGTTATATATATATATAAAAGTAATGCTACACATCCAAGCATTTGCCCTAACCAAGTTCAACCAAGCAAAAAATAATCATTCTCACGTATGAACGAGCGTGCAAACACGCGCCTCATCTGCTTTCTTCTTCTTGTTGATGTCGTCGTCGTCGTTGTTGTCGCCGCCATCATCGTCATTGTCGTCGCTATCGTCTTCTTCCTCTTCTTTGTCCTCTTCTTTCTCTTCTTCCTCCTCTTCTTTTTTTTTTCCTCTTCTTTCTCATCTTCTTCTTCCTCCTCATCCTCCTCCTCCATTGTTGATGTTGTTGTTGTTATTGCTGTTGTTAATGATGAAAAACTGAATTGGATATTAAACAAAAATAGAAACGGATTTTGAAGACAAGTAGAAACGTATTTAGAATTAAAATAGAAAACAGATTTTTCATACAAAAAACTGAAAACAAACAGATTTTTAATAAAAACAGAAACGAGTTTTAAATGAAAACAGAAACGGATTTTGAATGAAAACAGAATTGGATTTTCAGGAAACAGAAACGGATTTTGAATGAAAGTAGAAACGAATTTTCATATTTAAAAATTGAATTGAATTTTCAGAAACAGAAACGGATTTTGAATGAAAATAGAAACAGATTTTGAATGGAAGTAGAAATAGATTTTCGTATATAAAAACTAAATTGAATTTTCATAAAAACAGAAACGGATTTTGAATGAAAGTAGAAACGAATTTTGAATTATTAGAAGTTACCACTCAAATTTACTCAAAATGTACTCCATCTTCTTTTTCCTCATCTTCCTTCTTCTTCCATGCTGCTACTCATGGGCGAAGCGTAGTACATTTAAAGGGGGCAATGCCCCCCTCCTCCAAACCAAAAAAAATTACCTATAAAGTCCCTAATTTTCTAATTTAGCCCCCTAATTTTTTCCCCCTCTATTATGTTATATTTTCATGCTGGCCCCCTAAGAAACACCTCTAGCTTCGCCCCTGCTGCTACTCCTCCTCTTCTTCTTCTTGCTACTGCTACTACTCCTCTTCCTCATCGTATTTACGTAATTAATAGCATTCATCCTCAAACTAATCAGAAATAAAAAACAGAATCATCATAGTGACGATGGAGAAGGAAGACGACGGTGAATGGGAGTGAGAGAGAAAACATAAGGGTTCGCTAAAACAAATTTTGAAGTAACGCATATGAGTGATAAATGGGAATGAGCGGAAATTGTGGGATTCAGATTTCGAAAAAACGAAAAAAAGAGAGAGGTGCGTGTGGGTTATTAACTTGGTTAGGCTTAGTTGTTAAAATAACTTAGTTATATATATATATAATAACTGAATTAATATATTCCGTGAGAATTGAAGTTCCATATCCATTAAGAAAATGAATTAAGTAAAATGTATATTACTATATTATGTGGATGTTATAGTTACGTACCCATTCATTTCATTAGTTGTTGAAATTTTATGTAAGACTATATATGTTCTTCTCCAGAGTAAATTTATTATTATTATTATTATTATTATTATTATTATTATTAGGATTTTTCTAACAATTATTCTAAAAACATGTTACTCTAAGGACACTTGTTTATTTGTTAAAGATACTTAGTTTCAACTAGAAAGTTTTATTTTTTAAACCTTTATTTTTTCATTAAATACACAATAAATATATCATAAATTTTAAAAATTTAACGTTTTAATGAAAATATTTTATACTAACACTTTTAAAAATGCCCTAATAAGATCATTTTTCATTTTTGAATAGGAAGAGTAATTGCGCGAGCATGACATTTGACTTTAGAATAGCTGATTTCTAAAAATAAATTAGAAAATAAGAAATTAATATCCTTGAAAAATGGAGAATTTATTATTATCAGACATATATATATGTGGGAAATTCTAAGTAAATGAACCCAGCAACAAAATTAAAACTATTTGTATATCAATTTTGTACGATGATAAAGAAACTAAATTAATAATATTACTAATTATTTTGCTACATGGTCTGAATTTAATGAAAAAATGTAAAACTATTCCTCCTTCCATGTAGCATAATATTGTGAATTAGACTTCAAACTTAACAAAGTAATCCCCACACGTTGACCTTTTTGTAACTCAAAATTTCGAGCCACCATATATATATATATATATATATATATATTGAAACCTAGAATTGAAGCACCCCATGCATGCCTACTATGCATATATATGGAAATAAAATTTACTTTCGAATTTTTAATATATAAAACCCACTATATAATTATATATACTACTTCAACTAATTAGTAGACTTGAGTCAAACAATAGTCCACAATTGAAGCAAATTAAAGTTCTTCTTCCCTCTTTCATTAGTTTTTTTAAAAAAATTACAAGAGCTTCATTTAGAGAAATACTAATTAATAAGAACCAAAACACTAAACAAAACAAAAGTTAGTTAAACTTATTCATATTTATATCTCCAATTAAATTTTAATTTGATCAGAGATTATATTTTATATGTGGTCCCGGAAAAAGGGTTTTACCTACCCAATCGGCAAGTTGACATTTCATGGCAAAATTGGTGTATGAATTTCAGGGGAATGAGTAACAAAAGTGGGAAATCATACAAACAATTAGTTAGGGGCCAGTTTTACCCACAAGAAATAGGGGAATATTATTAATTAATAATTAAAAAAAGCTAATATAATAAGGTTAGTAGAAACACACATACACATTATTACAATAAAAATGTGTATGATTAAGGGACCCAAATTAAAGGGCAAGTTAAGGGCATGGCCATAAATTGCACACATGTGCGGTGCTGTTTGTCAAGTTGGTTAAGGTACTATCAACATTATATATATTTAGGTACACACATGTATATCCACAAAAGGGTAGGGTAATATATGGATAAAATAAAGGTACTTCTACCAAACTATGGTTTATGTAAGGCATCTTTGTCTATTATTTAGTAATCTCCAATGCAAAATTACTAAGTGTTGATGATGAGGATCTAATAATAATCTATCTATCTATCTTCTAGAGAATAGAGAAATGGAGATGAACCCTAAATGGACCCCACTTTTACATGGCATCCATGTGATTTGGGTGGAGGTTGAACCAATTTATCTAGTTGATGAGAAATGAGAGAACAAACCAAACAAAACAATTAAGTGCCCCATTATATTGACGGGCTAAGAAAGCAATAAATTTAAATCACAACTTTATTTAAACTACTTGACCTTACCCTTCCTAGTGTCTTCATCATCTCTACTATGTTTTCTTTTCTTTAACCTAAAATCTATCTTATGGGTTCGACATCCATCAATTTATCAAAGTTATCACGTATCTTTAATTTAGGTTCAATTTTTTTGTTTTGTTTATAATATATATAATGAAAAAACTTTTACATAAATGACTTCAATATGCTCTTTTTATTATGTCCCTATTTAATAATCATCTAAAAAATACAAAACTTTTAACAAGAAAACATTCATTTAAATTCAAGAATGTGGCATATATATTTAAAAACGACACATAAATATCTGCATGAAAATAGTAAAAATAAATAGAAAAATATTTGTCTTGTTTTAATATTCATTATTTTATATATACCAACCCTATTATATATTAAGCCTCTGGTAAATTCTACGTACCAACCCTATTATTATTAATCTCCTCATTGTTTACCAATTAATTAGGCAATTACCATACGAACCTCTAAAGAAAGATATGTGAAAAAAAAAATCTTAGCTTAGTTGCGGCATGAGAGCTGTAAAATAATGAAAATGAAATAAAAATATCTTGTGGAAGCTTCTAATGTCTCTACCTAACACCTTTGAAAAAGAAAAACTTAAAGAAAGAGGGAAGGGTTGATGGTTGAAAAGTGACGCTCCCCATTATTATCTTTGGGAAGTAAAGTGTATAGTTTTTGGGATCTTGAAAATTAGCTACCACCCATTCCATCTCCTTTCCCCCCCATTGCTATCTACTTACTTCTTTGTATCTATCCATTCATGTCTTACACTACTTTTTCTTTAATTTAGAATTTCAATTCATTTTCTTCATAATCACCAAAAAAAATTCACTATAAAAAAAAACAAATAGCGACAATTTTTAATCTTGTTTAGCAGCGATTATCATTACATTCGCAACGATTCTAAAACCGCCGCTATCGGACTATTTAGAAAATTCATTTCATACTACTATTTTTTTCATCATACATTAATAATCATAAAAATATTGGTATAAAAATTCAATAACAAAATTATTATAGAATTGAATGGTTAAATTAATAATATTATTTAGGTTGGAGGGAAATGTATCTTCCATTAATGGAAGGCACATCCAGAACTGGGTATGGCCTCTTGGATGCCCAATCCAATCAAATTAATCTCTGACCCCATTTGACATGACCCACACTTAATGCGGCAGATAAAATCTTTGATGGTTGGTAGGATCAATTCACTACACTACTACCTTCCCTTTTTTTCTTCATATTTTATATATTTTAGTTGCTACCACCTTTTTAATTTGATTTATGCCCATTCACCTATATTATTTATAAATAAAGTTCCTTATATATCGTCGCTACGCAACAAACTAGCTAGTATGGATACTCACAAAGAACAAGAAGCCAAGATAAAAAAGATCACAAAGGATGGATAAGACATTGGAAATTTCTTTAGTAAAAGTAAAATTAGATAAAAAAAAAAATAAAAATATAACTAACACTAAAAATAAATCTGAGAAATAGCTTAACATATTAGCAGTCTAGGGCATTTAGTGTCGATTTCAAAGAACCGCTGCAAAATTAGATGGGTTTAGCGATGATCGATGCAGAAATCGTCGCGAAACGGATAAATGATAAAAATATCACCGCGATTGGATAACCACCGAAAAATGATTTTATGGTGGTTAAAAATCATGAAAACGTGGCTAAATCTTTTTTTAGTGTAATTTTTAAAAAATATATAATTTTTTTATAAAAAATAACTTATTTAATAGTTAATTTTCAATATACGTTAGACACACTTAAATAAAAGGCCAACCTACAATAAATACCTAAAACTCACAAAAATAGCTTCTCAATTCATCGTTCGGCGATCTTTTTATTGATCCAAGAGTTTGGATTTAGCTAATTGAAAATTTGATGAAAACTATAATAATATATAAAAGGTTTTCGGTATACTTCAAAAAATGAGATTTAGGGTTTAGGGTTACTTTTTAGCCGTTGATCTTGATTGATTTTAATTATAAAATCATATATAATAAATATTAACGGTTAAAAAATAAAAGAATACGATATATCTCACTTTTCGAAGTATACCGAAACACCTTCTATAGCAATGTTGCTCACCGATTTTAGAAGGGCTAGAAAGTTGTAATAGTAATCTCTTTTTTAAGGTAAGATGATGAAGAATTGCAATAGGCTAGCTAGCTAGGTAGGATTAATATGCAATGTAGGCATACCAAAATAATGAAGTTGGTTGGATCTAAGACCTAAATAATTCAATAAAAAAGGAGGTTGGTAGAATATTGCATGTGTCTTGTACTCTCTACGGACACTTGTTTTTCATTTATACGCGTTTTAATTTATGTGGTGAAAAGTGTAGCATCTACCTCTCTGTTTCACTACTTTACATTTAATTATATTTAATATTCATTTATATGTTATAAGCTAGTTGTTATTATCATATAATTAATAACTATATTATATAATTGAATAATTTAATTATTTGATTTCTTACACATTGAATCTGATCTCAAAGGCATGCATCTATCTGCTTATTATTAGATCGATGATGATAAATAGCAAAATTAGGGTAACCTGTTATATATTACAATTGAATTATTAATAATAATAAGATAAGATATGATGATGATGATGAAATTGAATTAGAGAGCCACCGCTATAGTAGTATCCAATAATTTTCTCCTCCTCTCACAACTTATCCATTCACTCTCACTACTACTCTTTTGTATATATACATGATGAATGAATAGATCTATCATCACCTCTCACTATTTACTTTTTCATCAAATTTTCTCCATAAAAGACAACACCAAAAGCCTCCAAAAGTCCAAAGGAATCTAAATTGATAGATTTCAATGCAAAAGAAAAAAGGGAAGAGATATCATTACTCAATACTAGTAATGCATATAATAATTAAGTGTAACATAAAAAAAATTATATTACAAAATACTAGTAAGATCGGACCAGCTAAATTATTATTTAATAAATTTTAAATAACTGTGATTAGATGTATGTGGTTATGTAGATTAATTGAATTTTAATTAGCTGTCGTTACTCATTCCAATTGGAAAAGATTAAAGAAAAATTAAAGCTTTGTAAACTGAAATATGAAATGAAGCAGCAAAAAGGTCAAATTCATGGTATCTTACATTTAGCGGCGCTAATAACTGCTGTTTTTACTCAAAAGAATGATAACCAATGCATTCATAATTGGGTGAAAGAAAAAAAAAATAAAGACGAAGAATTCAACAGTAGCATGGATCAGCAAGAACACCACAAAATAGAGCCAAAAATTTGTCCAATACTGTTCAACTGTACCTCTACTATATCTTACGCATATCAGCAACTAATTAATTAATTATTTATACAATTTAAAAGAAGGAGAAAAATTAAAAAGAAAAAAAGAAATCAATAGAGAGAGAGAGAGAGAGAGAGAAAGATTTCAGAGTTACTGAATTTCATGCTCTCAAAATAAAACACTAGCTAGTTTATGATTGATGAAGAAGAAGAATGAAATCACTTCATTTCCAAGCTTCTGTAATCCCAAACACTACCTGGTTTCAAGCCCAAGAAATCATAGCCAGCACCACCAGAAGCGGTGGTGGTGGTGTTGCCATTACTATTAGTGCTACCATTAACATTATTAGCATTAACGGTGGCGTATCCACACTTGCAATCCTTGCTGTTTTGCAAACCCAAACTGCAAACAAAGCAGAGGCTTCTCTCTATTCCACTGAATTTGTGGTGATCAGGTTCATCCACATGGCGTGGAGGACTAATTGTCAACTCAAGATTCAAGTCAGGGCACCTTTCCATTGAGATGTTCTTCTTCTCCATAATCCCAACAAACATGTTTGCGTTGCAAGTAGCACTAGTAGTAGTAAGAGTATCTTGCTCTTGTTTAACAGCAGCAGAAGCAGAAGCAGAAACAGAAGAAGCAAAAGATATGGTGGTGGTTGTTGCTGTTGCTGCAACAAGAGAAGATGGTTGTTGTTGTTGTTCTTGATTATGAGAAGCAGAAGTAGAATCATTGAGAGGCCTATGAGTAGCAGGGTCGATTCCTCTGCTCAAAAGCTTCCTTCTTATGTGAGTGTTCCAATAGTTCTTAATCTCATTGTCTGTTCTCCCTGGCAATCTTCCAGCTATAAGGGACCACCTAAAAAAAGATCAATTTTTTGAAACTTGTCAGTCAAAACTCAACACCCCATTTGATTATTCATTCATGACATGAGAAACAGAAACAGTTAATGAAATCTTTTGTTGTTGGGGCAGCGTGTGTGGATTCAAAATTCTTACTTGTTGCCAAGGAGACTGTGGAGTTTGATGATGAGTTCATCTTCTTCTTCAGTGAAGTTGCCTCTTTTGAGGTCAGGGCGGAGGTAGTTGATCCACCGGAGGCGGCAGCTCTTGCCGCACCGGAGAAGGCCAGCTGCTTTAGGAAGGGATCTCCAGCAACCCTCACCATGAGCTCTAATGTAAGATATGAGCCTGTCATCTTCTTCCTTTGTCCATGCACCTTTGTTTGTGTGTGCTTTCTCACAGCAAGGTGACCTTCCCATTAATTAATCTCACACTTATTGCTTCTATTCTTGATCTTTCAATTTTGAATAAACTAGTGGTTTATGTTTTGGGATTGCAAATAAAAACGGCTCTTCTGTTTTGTGTTGTGTTGCTGCAAATAACAAAGCCGGCCAAAGAAGGATTTGGGTTGTGATTTTTATAGGCTTTTGACTCAGAGAGAGAGAGAGAGAGAGAGAGAGAGAGGGTAATAATACTAATTGATGAGCTTCTAGATGTGAGTTGGTGAGACAGGTTAAAGGGAGTGGCTGTTGGCTCTTTCTTTCTTGCTTGCTTTCTCTCTCTAATGTGTGTTATGATGATGAGATATATATATAGATATAAAATTGTATTATTATATATGATACTATATACTATATTTTGCATCAATGATATATAATGAGTTAAAGGACATTAACTATGGGTAACCTTCAGGTTGGTGTAAAGTAGAATAATTTAAAGTATGGGCAAGGCAAGACAAGATGTGATCTCTTCCCCCCTTTTTAGAAATTTAAAAAAAAAATAAAGAAGAAAAAGAAACACCATCAATTTAATTTTTTTTTTAAAATTTATATCAAATTTGAAATTTGTCCACCCATCTAATCCTATGCCTAATCTAAAAAGAAAGAAAGGAAGGGGGAGGGGGAAAAAAAATAAAAACACTGTTTTCCTAATTCCTTTTTCAATTATTGCTGCTTTTTAAAATTTTACAAGCTGTTGTTATGTAAGGGGTAAGGCACCTCTTCTGTGTTTTAATCAACTTTGAATTAGGGAAAGTAGTATTTTCGGTTACACTTACATGTGATGGATGGAATTATATCAAAGCTGGAGAGTTATTATTATTATCTATAGTTGACTTAATTATTAGGATCCAACTACTTCAGCACTTTTTTAATTTGATTTATTTTGATTACCATGTTAACATGCTAGTGTATATAGTATATACTTTTCTTCCTTCTGATTTTATTAATGAAAATATTATTATGCTTGGAGAGAATTTCTTGTGTGAAACAAATTATTCAACGGTACCACCAAACAGCAGATGTAATCTCAAATTTCAATTAATTAATACTATTTCTTCTATAATTGTGTGTGTGTATATGATAATATTTCAAGATGGTGTGATGTTCTTTCTGCATTTATTTGATATTAAATGATCAACATTTCTTTTATCACAAGCATAAGCCAAGTTTGATATTGGCCAAAATTCTGAACATCCCTGAATGTTACAAGATGTTCACCACTTTTACTTAATCACCACCAAATTAAATAAAACCACATTATAATACTCTTTTTTAGTATCAAATAATTGTTCATTGCAACAAATTTATATGCATTATTTTGTAGATATGTTAATTTGTGTAAATAGACAATTATTATTTGATATCAGAAAAAAAAAGTAATTGACACTAACATTTGCTGAATTACCTACCAAGACAGTGCCTTAGACATACATACACTAGAGATTCATGTCATGTGAGCTTAGTTACCAAAAAACATAAGAATATAAAAAGAATAGAAAAATTATCTATTTCGGTAAGTTAGTTGCAATAGGCAATTCCCTGAAAGAAATGTATCAGTAGTTTGGCTATTCATGTGGCAAAGCATAGAGATGGTAATGGTAGTTGTGGTTCTTTATTTTATTGGTGCATTATCATGAATGAAAGAGATGGAGAAAGAGAAAATCAGTGAGACATGTTTCTAGAAGAGTTGGAGGTTTGGTTTCAATAGTATTATAGATTATAGATAGATAGATGATGAAAAAAGAGAAGCTAAGGGGAAAATAGAAAAAAAAAAAAAAAGAGCCATAAAGGACTAGTGTAGTTGTGGTTGAATAATAATAATAGCAATGAAAAAAAATTAATTAATTAATTAATATATGGGCTTTGGTTCACCTTCCACTTTTTTTGGTTTCTTGTTTCTTTTCTTGTTACCCCAAACCTTGTGATACAAGTTTAGGAAAGGTAGCTAAGGGAGGAGGGGGAAATAAAAAAGGATTTGGGATTGTGGGGGTGCTTCTTTTCTTTCACCTTTTTATTGTCATCTTCTATCTCTCTCCCTTCTCTAATTGCATATATCATTATAGTAGTTGTCCACCACCATTCATATATGCACTCCCTTTTCTCCTTCCCTATGAATGTCAAGTGGATGGTAAGAGTTAATATCATGGCCACAAGTTGCTTTCAACATAGGAAAAAAAATTTAAATGAAAAAAAAAATTTCAGTCCACTTGAGTAATTATTTAGAAGGGGGGGTAGTAAGTAGTAACTCAGTTTTCACCCCCTGTTTCTGACTTGTACTCGCAATTCTAGTCCAAATCCTAACTTAGTTAAGTGTTGAATCTTTGACATAAGGCCATGATTTACATTATTACCACTTAATGAAGTTATTTATTTGTATTTATTAACGCGCGTGCACACGAACTTTATTTACACTTTTTAGTTTAACCACTTACTAATATGGATTATTGTTATTTGACATTGAAGGCTAAGATTTGCACACAAGCAACAGAATATTAAATTGTGCGTGCAAGGTGCAACCGAAATTTCTCTCCTATCTATGTTTGATTTTGTTATTAAAGGAGAATGAACAACTCAACTAAGATATTGAAGGCATTACATAAGTTGCATTTATTTTTTTATGAGCTTTTTTATTTGAGTGAGGCAACAACATTACCTAACTCTAAA
>JASCZI010001407.1:4386-14682 GCA_036250425.1 Stylosanthes scabra | reverse complement strand
GATCTTGAATTAAAAAATAAATTTGATTTTCACAAAAATTGAATTGGATTTTCATGAAAACAGAAACGGATTTTGAATGAAAATAAAAACGGATTTTTAATGAAAATAGAAACGGATTTTGAATTATTGGAAGTTACCACTCAAATCGTCTTCCTCCTCGTCGCCGCTGTTGTCGCTGCTATCTTCTTCTCTGTTGTCGTCGTCTTCTTCTTCTTTCTTGTTTTCTTCGCCGCTGTCGCTGTCATCGTCATCGGAAGAAGTAATGGGAGTTGACGGAGAAGAATAATAATGATGGGAAGAAAGATGAAGAAGAAGAAGTTGCAGGAGGAGGAAAGAAGAAGAAAAAGAAGTTGTAGAAGAAGGAAAAAGGAAGAAGAAGAAGTTGCAGAATTACGTGAAAAAGCGCGTGAGAAAAATAAACTTGGTTGGACTTGGTTGTTAAAAATGTTTGATTGTCTATAATTATTGTATATAAAAATATTTGATGATTAATTTAATGATTGAATTATAATGAGCAAATAATATTTTTGTTTTTTACTAATATTTATTCCGTGTTAATAGATAACAAGAAGGATCAGGTTAAATAAAATTTTGTAAGATGAAAAATATAAATTTAGGTATAAAAGTCTAATTCATTATTTTTTTTTTTTGGAAGATATTATCTATTAAAATTATATAGCATAATACAAAGAGTATCTCTTCTAGTCGTTTGCACTACTTTTCCAATTTCTTTCAATTATGCTTATAAATTAATTAAAGAGGTGATGTATCTCCCTTGTGTATAGTAATAATGATGATGAACATTTGATGAATACAATGAAGTAGAATTGTGAAAATGTTTTTATTTTTTTATTCGCAAAAGTTTAGTTAATTAGTTTGGCAATTTAATGGATGAAGTTTGAAATCCAATTTCAAATTTTTTTTTAAAAAAGGCTCAACATATATACATGCAAGCAAGCAATGACATGCAAACATTTTTCTTAAAGAAGGTATTTATTTTACAATAAATCTGTATGAATAAGTGGTTTTGGCCAACTAAATACAATCAAGTGATTTATTTTTATGTTAAATAAAATACTATTTCGGTGTCAAATAGAATTTTATTTAGGTGCACTTTTTTATACTATTTGACACCGAAATAATATTCTATTTAGTATAAAAATAAATCACTTAGTTACACTTGGTTAGTCAAAACCACTTGTTCAAATAGCATTACCCTTTATTTTATGCCTCTATAGCTCTTGGGTTAGTCAATTTTGTTTTAGTCTCCACTTTATTCTATTTTATTTTATTTTATAATTTTTATTTTTAGGATTTGATAAACGATTATTGATTTTACAACAAAAAATATTTACTATTTTGAATAATTTCACATTGATTTAATATCTTTAATCTTTAATTTCTACATTAACCTTCATTTGATGATTACTTAGGTGATGATTACATTTTCATGTGAAAACTCTAGCCATCTTCCCCTAAGTAATCATCACCTCACACAAAATAAGAAAATTCATTCGTCAAAAACACAAAACATGGTTTGTTCCATTCAAGCTCTACTATGTCTATGTGCTTCAGATTATGAAAACACAACATCAATGTTTGTGCCTTCTAAGATGAGAAGAGCCTGGAAAACAGATAACCATGGCAACCCTGCACTGTGTCTAGC
The DNA here is from genome assembly GCA_036250425.1 of Stylosanthes scabra. Lineage (NCBI taxonomy): Eukaryota > Viridiplantae > Streptophyta > Magnoliopsida > Fabales > Fabaceae > Stylosanthes > Stylosanthes scabra. The sequence goes on along the minus strand of JASCZI010001407.1, from coordinate 13,016 downwards.
AGAGGCGCAACTTGGCATGCATTGTCAACATCGCGATTCTTCCATTTCTCTAGTATAAATTCAGCATTAGGAGCAAGTTGATGCTGCAAAACTGCAGCACCAAGAGGACCTATCAGATTCAACCTTGTAGCAGCAGAAATAACATCCCTCATTGTGATGAACATGTAAGCTCGTTGAGAATCAGTGCTATCTAATCCCAGTGAGCCACATATAAGTCCGAATATAGGAGCATGGTGGAAAGATACAGTACCTGACCCCAAAGAAGCGTTTCTCATTGTTTTCAGAGAAGGGATCTCGGAGAACACGGCCGAACCCACCCTCATGAGTGCAGATCCTTGTGAGATCGATGCCTTTCGGCTGACTTCATTCGTCAGTGTGGCGTCCAATATTTTGTCCAGATTGTGCCAGGATTCCAAATTGGGAGACACAGAAGCCGAGTGCACGAAAGGAAGGAGTAAGCTTCCAGTGTTCTCCAAGACATGGATAACGAATGTCTTGAGTTGATCTGGATTCGACACTAGGTGGGACTGAACTGCTGCTTCAAGGCCGAAAGAGTGAGCAAAACCGCCGGTAGGTAGAAGAGAATCAAGCAACTGCCACTGGCTCCACTGTGAAATGGAGCTTGCAAGGCAAGGTCCGTTGTTGCACCCTTCGCTTATTTGCATTATAGAAGATACTCAGCTGGCATTGGCGGCAAATATCAGATTCCGACAAATGCCTAGAGGAAGAAATCAGGCTTATGCATTCAAATTCTTCAAAGAAATTGAAGTACTTCCAGACATCTTTTGAAAATGAATTACACATCTTATAAGAAACAAAACTCAATGTCTCAACTGATCGGAATTGAGCTTCCAAAAGAACTTTTTGATAAACAAATGCAACTTAAACAAAATAGTTTCTATGAGTTTGAATTTTTTAACCAGGCAAAAACAGAGAAGCGACTACCAACATGGATAAAATCAGGAAGAACTGTGAAAATTCCTCGGTTCACATTCATTAAGTTTTCTGAATTCACTATGTCATTCTTATTAACCATAATTCACTGACACAGGGAGTAAGACATTTATTTATCAGATCTTGTTATGAATTTGATCTCACTATGTTTTATCTGTTCAAGCAAGGATTAGCAAAATGTTTTTTTCAGTTCAATCAGAATCATATCTTACAGAATTTGTTAAATTTATGTGACCTACTTGGTACCAATGTAAGAAATCAGCACAAAGAAGTAAGAGATGGAACAATCTATTAATGGTGATTCTACATTATGTGATAAAAAGACAAAACATTCAGTAGTTACAACTTCAAGAAAATGCACCTATGCTATCACATTATCCATTATCTCTGAACCTAATATCACTACCCAAAAGAAGGGGGGAAGAGTGAAAAACTAAGACTTGTTTTCTTGGGATTCATCATTGTCCCTGTGCATGAACTGGAATCCCATAATATACCTATATTCTCCGGTGCCAAGGCAACGGGAGCAGTAACCAAGACCGCTACCGCCACAAGTTCTACACCATTTCGGCCATTCGCCTTTGGGGAGCATTTCCAAATCAGCCTGGTTTGTCCTTCCTTTCCCACGACACTGGTGGCAATCGACTCGTCCACTCCCCTCACAGACTACACAATGTGGATCCGGCTTCTTTCTTCTTTTCTTCCGAACATTAGACTCCGTTCTCACAACCCAAGATGGCTTAGTGAGTGAGATGTGACTATGTGGCGACGACTTGGAGGAGCGAGGAGGAGGTAGACCATTGAAACTCGCACTCTCGAATCGAACCATTGTCAAAAAACTCAGGGTCCCAATTGCCATCTAAGCAAGCAAAATATTTCCAGTGTCTAGCCCACCATGACCCGTGATATCTGAAACAAACGAGCTACCTACTTACTTTGACATTTTCTCAAACATCTGATGGGCATGACTGTGACTTGTTCTCAATTCATTCTATTGTACTATATACTCACCTAACTTAATGTATGTTTTGAGGATTAAATCACTAAAATTGACCCAAAAAAGTCGAAACTTTATTGAACAGTATTATAGTACTTAAGATTTTCTACTGGCAACAAATGATTATTAAACTAAGGAACATATGAAATTAACTCCAGGAATTGTAGAAACCATGATACAATAAGTAGTGAGGTTCCAAACCCAGAAAGCAATTTCAAGTTTTCAACATAAAGTAAAGTCATTTAGAGAAAAAGAATCAAAAGGGTATGTGAAAGTTTACCAGGTGAAAAAGGGGGTGGGTCTGAATCCAAGGCCAAAGCAGAGAGAGAGAGAACGAGAAGGATTTAAGGTGTGGTTTTATACTGTTATCTCTTCCCTTTTGGTGCTCAACAAAGCTAATGATTTGTTTTTAATCAAATGAATTCTTTATATTCTGCCCCTTTCTTATTTTCCTATAAAGTTGTCAAAGGGACATAGCAATAGCATCGAGAAGTTTTGTATCAACGAATCATACGGAGATATTGATAATACACATAGAGTTAATAGTATTTCATTAACTAATGGATTGAGCTATTTGATCCATATCCTGACATAAGAAATTCAATCGGAGCAATATTCGAAATAAAAATCCATAATGAAACACCGATATTGAGAAAAATGAGTTATTTAATTAGATTTATCTATTTATATATATGGGTGTGTTTTCGCTACTCAAGTTTTATTAAGTGATTTATTTTTATAGGGTAACAAATAGTATAAAAAATTACACATAAATAAAATTTTATTTGACATTCAAATAGTTTTTTATTTAGCATAAAAGTAAATGATTTAGTTAAACTTAGTTGGCCAAAATTACTTGTTCACATAAAATTATTATAATTTTTAAAATAGTTAATTTAAAAGAATTATGACTAAAAATAATAGCGAAAGATTTTAGGATTAACAAAAATAATTATAAATGATAAAAATATTTATAAAAAATTTAAAATTATAATAAAATTATCCAAAAATAGTTTTCAATAATAATAATAATTATATTTACACATTAAAATCAGTTTATTTATACATAAATATATCTGCAGTCTTATCATTTTGAATTTGTTTGGATGTCATTTTTAATAGTAAAAGTAAAAGCACTAATAAAATAAAAAAAACATCTTTTTTCAAAAGATGTTTTTTATATTTTTTTTAAAAGATTTTTTTTCTCAAAAAGAGATATTTTAACATAATAAATAATAAAAAAAGATCTTTTATATTATTGTATCCAAATACAATTGATAAATAAAAAGATAGTATTATATAAAATACACAAACATAAAATTTTTTTACTTTTAAAAAAATCAGTCGAAAAAATCTTTTAATATGTATTATGATTTATGAACTATTACGTGATTTTGGTGTGGAAATTGTGTAACCATTTTGATAAATATTAATGCTTAGCTTTATAATATTTGGGTATTAAGACCACTGAATAAATAATGTAAATATAATTTAGTAACGCCGAACAGAAAAGGTTTTTCTGTTGATGCTTGTGAAGGTGAGGTGTTAGGTTTGTGTCAAATTGAAGCAAGAAAGAGTGTAGAATTGGGTTTGAGGGAGGGAGAGAACTGAAAATGGCGCCGTAGGAATTGAGAAAGAAGAGAGCAGAATATCCACAATGCTACACCCACTCAAACGTGTAACCAAACGCAGATCCCTCTTCTCTTCTTTTCTCATCCACAACAGCAACAACCCTTCTTCCTTCTTTTCTTCTGCTGCTGCTGCTGCTTCTTCTCATCACGACGACACAGTCGTAAGAAAAGTAACCCAAAACGACGTCGCATCCTCCATCAAGGCCTGGTTCAACACGCGCCACGTCACGCGCCACACACTCATCACCCGAATCTTTCAAATTCTCTCTGCGTCAGATTCCTCCTCATCCCACAACGACGCCGCCGTCGACGCCGCCCTCGACGCCCTAACACTCCCTCCTCTCAATGAGCCCTTCGTTCTCACCGTCCTCCACCATGGGGCCTCCGACGGCCACGTCCTCCCCTGCCTCCGCTTCTTCGATTGGGCCGGCCGCCAGCCCAACTTCCACCACACCCGCGGCACCTTCTCCGCCATCTTCCGAATCCTCGCACGCGCCCGCTTGATGCCACTCATCCTCGACTTCCTCCAATCCTTCCGCCGCCGTGGCCCCTCCTTCCACCCCCGTGCGCGGTTCAACGATACTCTTGTCATTGGTTATGCTATTGCAGGTAAGCCTGAGATTGCACTCCACCTGTTTGGTAAAATGCGTTTTCATGGTTTGGACTTGGATTCCTTTGGTTACCACGTGCTTTTGAATGCCCTGGTTGAGGAGAGGTATTTCAATGCTTTTGATGTCATTGTTAGGCAGATTAGGATGAGGGGTTTTCAGGATCGGTTTACCAATGCGCTTGTTATGAAGTCTTTGTGCAAGCAGGGGAGGTTGGATGAGGCTGAAGGATTCTTGCTTGGCTTGGTGGATGGTGGGAAGGAGCTTCATGGCTCCGAGGTGAGTGTTCTTGTCAATGCTTTGTGTGGGAGTAATAGGTTTGATCATGCTGTTAGGTTGGTTAGGGAATTTGGGAATTCGGGGCTGGTGCCGTTGGATAATGCTTATGGGGTTTGGATAAGGGGCCTTGTGCAGGGTGGGCGGTTGGATGAGGCCTTGGAGTTTTTCAGACAGAAGAAGGAAGATGAAGGGTATATTCCTGGTTTGGCGAGGTACAATGTGTTGATTTGCCGGCTCTTGAGGGAGAACAGGCTCAACGAGGTGTATGATTTGTTGATGGACATGAGTGAGGCTGCTGTTCCACCAAATATGGTTACCATGAATGCTGTGTTGTGCTTCTTTTGCAAGGTGGGGATGGTGGATATTGCTCTTGATCTGTACAAGTCGAGGTCTGAGTTCGAGCTGTCCCCGAACCATATGGCTTACAAGTACTTGATACTTACTTTGTGTTGGGACGGAAATGCCACGGAAGCATTTAGTGTGTTGAAGAGCTCGATTGATCACGGTTATTTTCCAGATAGGCGGACCTTTAATAGGCTTGTCAATGTTCTGTGTCGAGAGTGCATGGTTGATGAAATGAAAGAGTTGCTCCATCTTGCCTTGGCACGGAAAATTATGCCTGATAGTTCCACATATGACAAATTTATAATGGCACTGTGCCGGGCAGGAAGAGTGGAAGACAGTTATTTGATACATGGGGGACTTAATGGTGCGTCTGCTAAGGAGGCCTATACAAAGATGATTAAGGGTTTTAAACAGTTGAATAGGGGAGATATTGCTGCTCATCTTCTCGTTGAAATGAACAAGAACGGCCATAAAGTGACACGGGCCCTATGTAGAGATGTTCTTTCTTGTTTACTTCAGATGGACAATGCAAGATCCCATTTTTTCAGTTTGTTTGAGATGCTGTCCCTGAATGAGCCTCAACATTATATTTACGAATATTTCATTGATGGTGCTGGGCATGCCCACAAGGCTGAGTTGGCCAGGGAAGTGTTTGATTTGATGCAGAGGAATGACATTCAGCCCACATCAACTTCTCGATCTCTTATGTTGAAGGCTTATTTGAAAAGTGGAAGGATTTCTGATGCTCTTAACTTCTTTAATAGTGTTCGGTCGCATGGATTGGTGAATACGAAGTTATATAATAGCTTGGTTGTTTATCTTTGCAAGATCAAGCCTGAACTTGCCTATCTGATCTTCCTTCAAATGTTAAAAGACGGTTATCATCCAACCATTGAATGCTATGAGAATCTTGTGCTGAAGCTTTGTTCATTGGAAAGATATCATGAGGCAGTTAATCTTGTTAATGTATATGAGAAAATGGGACATCGGTTAACCTCTTTTCTCGGTAATGTACTTCTTTATCGATCTATGTTTACGCCGGAAGTTTACAATGCCTGTGTTCGTTTAAGAGGAGTGAAAGAGGAGGGAAAAACTGATAGGTCAATTCTTAGCTTTTTGCTTGGTGCATTTTCTGGTCGTCACAAAGTTGGCCGTGTTGAGGACTTGGAGCAATTAATAGCAAAGTGCTTTCCACTCGACATTTACACTTACAATTTGTTGTTGAAAAAAGCAAGTGAGAATGATATGGGGCAAGCTTGTGATTTGTTTAATAGGATGTGTCGAAGGGGTTTTGAGCCCAACTGGTGGACTTATGACACCATGGTATATGGTTTCAAAATGCATGGGAGGAGAGATGAGGCTAAGCGGTGGGTTAAAGAAATGTTTGTGAAAGGATTGTATCCTAAAGAAAGAACTAGAATTACTCACTTAAGGAATAATTGATCAGTATAAGTTAGATATGCAAAATAGTCCACCCAATTTTGGTAAGGATATTTTTTGGAATTACATACTTATCAAAAGGAAAAAGTCATATTGGATGCATTGGATTTAGATTTTTGTTTTTTTCTCTTTTTCTTTCCTGTATCATTTATTGATGTTAGATCTTATGCAATCATTGTATGTTGATTATTCCCCTCCATCCACCAAAAAAAAAAAAAACATTTTGTGCTGAAGCAATAGGAAATAAAATAGTTTCCACATTGTATTATTTAGTAATTATCACACTAGATTTTCATAAGTTGTGATATTTGATATAACTTTATTTTGTATCTTAACCTCATTTGATGGTAATAGTCATTGCCCATGAAATACAAATCAAATATCAATTGATTTATGATACAAACTTGAAGCTTCAGATAGGGGACTGCTGTTCCCCCACAAATGTGCAACATGCTTGTGAGCTGTCTTCATTGCATCCTTATTGTGAGCATAATATGTATTGGTTCATCTTCATTCGATAATAATTATCTCTTGTACAAGCTCTTATTTTCGTGTCTAGATAAATCTGTCCTTTTTGCCTTGGTTTCTTTAATGATTGTGTGCTTGACTCCCTTCCTTATTTAGAATTTGCACTTGAAGTCATATTTTGGTTCTTACTTCTGGTTGCAATTCATCAATGTTTTCCTTGTGTTTCATCAAATGATTAGCTTCAATATATTCAAAATCAGGAATCATCTATGTTGATCTCTAGGTGGCCTCTTTTATTCTTTTTTCATGAACATACTTGCTAGCTCCAAACTAGTAGTAAATTACTGTGAGAGCTTAGTATCTATATTTGTCAGCTCAGGGATGATTGAAATACACCTTTATACTCTTCTTAGAACCCATTTTGCTAGAAACTTTCTACTTAGAAATATAGATTGAAATCCAATGTAAGAGTAGTTGGGGAGAGCTTTTCATATAATTTCTACTGCTTAGTGTGAAAAGAATCTAATTGAAAACTCAATGAACTGATCTTGTTGAAAGAAACTGAGAGACGAGAGGAAAAAGAAAGGAGGAAGAAGAAAACACAGGGTGGAGGATGAATATAGAGTCCAGGGGTTGATGGGAGACATTACTTGAGAAGTGATTCAAATTGGAGAGGATGTTCAAAGGATCCAAGCTTCATATATTTGAAGATGTTGACAAAGTTATTTTGAAGTTCTTTTTTTTTGGGGTGATATGAAAGTGAATGAATTGAAAAAGAATGATAAGAATAAATAAGTGAACTTGATTGTTTTCATCATTAGCTGGCTACTGGCTAAGATTAGACAATTGTTTTGCATTATCAGATAATCAAAGAACCTTAGAGAGGTGGTCTATGGACTATGGCTAGCTATATGCTATTGCTATGTGGAAGAAATTTCATCCAATGAAAGAACCTTATAAAGGAGGTTGTCTTTTTGATGTTGCTATGACTAGGATTGAGTAGAGCATGTAACTGAAAGTGATGCAACTAGGTGAGTTATTTCAGTCTATTTTCTTATTCCCTACTCCAAATTTACTCTAGACTTGAATATGATTGGTTGAAAAATGAGATTCCACTATGAAATGATGAATGATGACAAAGGCAAAGACAACACAATAGTTGATGCATGATGTTGAAGAGAGTGTAGTTGCAGCTTCATGATGGCCACTGGCACCATCTCAACAGAGCCATGATCAAACAGGTACTAATTACTAAATATCAGCATTTGAATTCCATGAACAAATGCTTTGATTGTGCAACAACGCATGCTTCCTGAGAGTGATTAAGTTCATATTTTTTCATCTTACAACTTCTTTAGTTTAAAGGAATTTTTTCCCTCCAATACTTTATTGTGCTCATCACCAATATTTTTCAGGGGCACACGTATAAGTGGGTTGGTGGTTCCTTGGACCTATGGCTTTTTAAGGTTGGGATTGGAATAGGTTTTTGTTAGTGCTATCCACTTTTTTAAATTAAACCTCGACTTCCCGAAGAGTTACATAATATTATGCGGGTTGTCAAATTTTTTTTTGGTGACTAAAAAAAATATAAGCAACAGACACACAAAATTAATGAGGAGCCTCCTGCTGCAAAAAAACTGCAAGATCAGAACTTGGAGCATGCCATTCTGCGGGCCGGTTTGGTAATATTGTGGCTTTTAAAAAGCGGCTGGGCTTTTTGGGCTTTCAAAATGCGGCTTGGAGAGCCATTGCATAGTCGTTTGGTAAAATACCTCAAAATTAGCTCTCAATAAGCAGGAGTCACACATATAGCGCTTGGTAAAAATGACTTTTTATTAAAATTTAAGGTTAATTTGTCATTTTGCTTTTTGAAAAGCTAGAGCTAGCTCTGAAAAGTATCGAAGAACT
>JASCZI010001405.1:0-14361 GCA_036250425.1 Stylosanthes scabra | reverse complement strand
AGAGAAATAGATGAAAGAAACAAGTATAGATTGCATTAATTAAACTAGAGAAGCATTAAACAAGCATTCAAACATGAATTAAATGAAAGAGTTTGGCTAGTGAGGGTTGGAAATTGCAAGAGAAAATGAAGAACACTAAGAACTAAATGAGAGAAAATGAGAGAGATGGGAAACTCTCCCAAATTCCTCCTAAACTATCTAAACTATGGAAATAAACCTAATGGTAGTGTATTGTGTCTCGCCTCCCTTGTGCTTCAGCCACTCTTCCTTTAAATAGAATGAATTTGGGCTTCAAAGGGCCTTGGCCTAGGTCCAAAGACTTGAAATTCCACTTCTAGCCTTCAAATTGAGTGATTTTCTGCTGCAAGGTGCGTGTGCACCATCATTTGCTGCGCAAGCAGCTTTGCTGGCGCAAGAAAGCTGCGTGCGTAGCTTCTGTGTGTTGTGTGGGCAGCTTCTGTGTTGCTAGTAAGTTGCTTACGTAGCTTTAAAGCTGCGTGGGCAGCTTTGCTGGTGCTTGTGCAACCTGCTAGCAACTCCGCTAGCAACAATCCTTCCTTCTTGGCTTTTTCTTCATGAATCATTTGCTTCTAATGTTCTCTTTAGCCTTTCCAAATCATTTCTCAATCCCTAAAATCCTGGAATGCACTGGCAAACATATCAAGGTACCAAGAGGGATGAGATTATACTAATTTCATTCAATTCTAAGGCTAAATTAGCATGTTTATCAATCTTGGGACAATTATCGCAAAGGTTCACAATCATGGTTATTCACAAGTAATTATGTGGTTTTATGTTGATAAACCCATCAAATATAACACATATTTTATCATAAAATACGGGTTCATCAGTGATATCTACATGAAAATCCCTGAAGGATTAAAGATATCTGAGACATCCAAAGCTAATCATCAAGGATTATACTCGGTTAAATTGCAAAGATCTTTGTATGGTCTAAAGCAATCTGGATGGATGTGGTACAACCGTCTTACTGAGTATTTGATGAAAAATGGGTTCAAGAATGATGATATTTGTCCATGCATTTTTATAAAGAATTCTGCATCAGGATTCATTATAATTGTAGTGTACGTTAATGATCTAAATATCATTGGATCTCCACAATATCGTTGATATTCTAAAAGAAGAATTTGAAATGAAAGATATTGGAAAAACTAAGTTTTATCTCGGCCTACAGATCGAGCATTTAAAAGATGGGATATTTATTCATCAAAAGACTTACACAGAGAAATCCTCAAAAGATTTTGCATGAATGAATCACATCCAATAAGTACTCCAATGATCGTCAGATCATTAGATGTGAAAAAGGATCCGTTCCTACCTAAAGAAGATAATGAAAAGGTTCTTGGTTCCTGAAGTACCATATCTCTGTGCTATTGGAGAGCATTGATGTATCTTGCTAATAATACGCGACCTGACATATCACTTGTTGTAAATTTATTAGCAAGATATAGTTCCTCTCCAACTAGAAGACATTGGAATGGAATTAAGCAAATCTTTAGGTATCCTCGTGGAACGATTCATATGGGATTATTTTATGAATATGAATCCAAACCACAATTGGTGGGTTATGGAGATGCAGGATATCTTTCTGATCCCCAAAAAGGTACATGTCAAATAGGATATTTGTTTATATTTGGTGATACAGCTATATCATGGAAATCTACAAAGCAGACTATAGTTGCAATTTTGAAGAGAGGCCGATTCAGGTGTCACAATCAAGGTCGGTTCGGAATTCCTTATCATTTAAAACAAGAGGTTCGTTGTAGCGGAACCCGAACCAGTTATGAAAATGATATTGAAATCGTTCTTCAACAAGAAAGTGTCACAGAGTTTGCAACCAGTTTAAAATACCGAGTATGGAACTCGGGTCGTTCTCCCTAGGAGTTGAAAACAGAGTTTCGCATTTGGTTGTGAAAATATTGGTGTTGCAATGGTCAAGTGGTGGAATTAACCCCGTTCCGAATGTCCTAGGAAACTCACTAGTGCGAAGGTCCTAGGTCCTTGGAACTTGAATAATCCAACAAGTTCACCTCATTAAGGACTCAATCATCACTAGCAAAAGCCTAGCGTTAACGCAACAGTTTTAACTCGGGCCTTAACCCATTATTGTCCTTAGGGATTAGTGGCTAAGATCATCCACACTTCAACCCATGACCAAGACACAAGAACACTACTCCATACTTATAAGAAACAAAACATCAAACACTTGGCATGCACAATATGGAAACATGGTAGATAATGAGAGAAAATGAAAATCTAAAGTAGCAATTGTAATAGATCAACAAGATGACTAACAAACATCAATAATCAACCAAAGAAATGACAATAGATCATAACAAACAATAATTTCCAGCAACATAAAAATAAGAACACAAGAGCAAGAGATGTATAATTGAAATAGAGATGAGCAAAAGAGAAACAAGTAAAGATTGCATTAATTAAACAAGAGTATCAATTAACAAGCACTCAAACAAGAATTGAAATGAAAAGTTTGGCTCATGAATGGCTGGAAATGGATGAACAATTGAAGAACAACTATGAACTAGAAGAGAGAAAATAAGAGAGATGGAAAACTCTCCCAAAAACCTATTAAAATTATTATAAAATCTAAAATTGATCCTAATGGAAATTCCCCCTTATGTTTCAGTTGTTCCTTCTTCATATAGGTCGAATTAGGCCTTGCAAGGGCTTTGGACCTGGCCCGAAAACTTGAAATTCCATTTTTAGCCTTGATTTTAATTCTGCCAGACGGTACCGTGCGGTCGCGTGGTACACCGTGCCGTCGCACGGTCAACAAAAACTGCAGCTTTGACTTTGAACCCGTACGGTCGCGCGGGTATTGGCAGAATGCATCCCGAAATGCTCCCAGGGACACGTGAGGTCGCACGATAGAATCGTGCGACCGCACGGTGCCCTGTTTCATGATTCTTGGCTTCCTCTTGTGAACCTTTTGCTTTCAATGCCTTCCTTAGCCTTTCCTATGCTTTTGTCAATCCCCATAAGCCTGAAATATATTAGCAAACATATCAATGCACCAAATGGGATGAGATTTCATAAATTTCTATTACTTTTAAGGCTAAGTTAGCATACATTTACCCCTAGGAACATATACAAGCAAAGGATTAAAATCATGGTTATTCACTAGCAACTGTGTGGAAATATGTTGATGAACCTCGCAATTCTAATCTATTTTCCATCATGAAAAGCGGGTTCATCAGACTTCTTCTAATCATGTCGAAATACTAGCAATACATGAAGAAAGTCGTGAATGCTTTTGGCTAAGAAATTTGATTAGATATATTCAATCATCATGTAGGTTGTCTGATGAGAAGATAGCTCCAACAACTCTGTATGAAGATAACATAACATGCATTGCTCAGCTCAAAAGTGGATACATCAAGTGTGATAGAACGAAGCATATCTCTCCCAAGTTCTTCTTCACTCATGACCTTCAAAATCAAGGGACGATTGATGTTCAACAAATTCGCTCAAGTTATAATTTGGCCGACTTGTTTACAAAGTCACTCTCTACATCCACCTTTGAGAAGTTGGTATATAAAATCGGAATGCGAAGATTACGAGATCTTAAATGATGTTACCAAGGCAGTTAGTATTGAGCCAAGCTCTTGGTAGGTAATATTGCCCTATATTAGAACTGTTCAAGAAGCGTTCAACAGAACATTGGCGCTTAAAGGCAAACCAATGAAGCAAGAAATCCATATAGCTTGGGTGCCCCCTCCAAACAACTGGATAAAGTTGAATTCTGATGGCGCTATGGATGTCACTGCTGGGAAATCTAGCTGCGGGGGAATCTATCGGGACAACCAAGGCAGTTGGGTGGTGGGCTTTATGGCCCAGCTGGGATTTTGTACAGCGTTTAAAGCGGAACTGTGGGGGTCTTCCATGGCTTAAAAACTGCTTGGGACCTAGGGTTTAGGAGAATTTTAGTTGAGACAGACTCTAAGGGTGTCTTTTTGCTGCTTCAGGACTCCCAAAGAACCAAGAAACATCCTGATAGTTTGGTTCAAAGCATAGTAGATTATCTGAATCGACACTGGTAAATTTGCCTAAATCATACTTATCGTGAAGGAAACCGTTGTGCTGATTTCCTTGCTAACAAAAGGCAACTGCAACCACATGGTTTTTTCTTTGTTGATATTCCTTGTAATGGGCTGCGTACCTTACTAGCTGATGATTGTAGAGGGGTGTCTCTGCCTCGATTTGCTGTTCCAATGTAGTTTTCCTTTCCTTGGGCTTTATGCCCCGTTGAATACCAAAAAAAAAAAAAACGAAGTGAATGAAACCTAGAGGAGCCGCGTACGTAGGAAAGAGAATAGCCGAAAGCAAAAAAACAACAGAAAAACGAATGAATATAATAAAACCAGAATAATATCTCATTCTAATCTAATCACGAATCCATTCCTGATTCCCTACCTCTCATACACCCTCAAATCCAAATCCTAAATTCCAATCCATTTTTGACCAAACCCAGCCCACAAACCAAACCCCCATTCTTTCTTCATTCTATTCCAGTTTCCACCATCACACCATGGATATAACGAAACCTGACGAAAATTACGGAATTGTCCCGGACAAGCTCAACCAGCAATATCAGGGCTGAAATGTCGCCGCCGCCGCCGCCGCAGCCACTGAGCAACCTCCACGACAACCTGGTGGTGGGGCTTCCATCGCTACCAGATCTCGTCCTCACAGCCCTCTCCGTCTGCCTCCTCTTCACGTCATCGGCATCCAAATCTCACACCATAACCGCCACAAGGTGCCCCTTCCTCTCTTTCCCTCTCAACCCACGCAGATTCCTCAAAATCCCCGCCATGTCCCACTCTTCCACGTCATCAACATCACCGTCGACACCCTCTCTTTTCCTCCTCCCTCGCCGCCATAACTTCGCCTCCCCTCAGTCCCTCTCCGACTGGCTCAGACCGCGTTTGCCCTCCGATTCGTTCGCTTCATGGGGAATCAAACCTGGAACCAAGAACGTCCATAACCTATGGCTCGAGCTCGCCGAGGGTGAAACCTCCCTCGCCGATTCCACACCTCCGATTCGCACCGTTCAGGTCGTCACCGTCCGCGTCGCCGGAAAACACGGCAAGTTTCTCGTGGAGTCGCACCAGGAGCTCTCCGATGGCAACGTTAGGAAGCGTGGCCGGCCTTTGTCGGAGAAGATGAAGCCCAACGAGGATCCCGAATCCGCCGCCGTGAGGGCAATCAGGGAAGAGCTTGGCTCCGTCATCATCGGCGGCGGAGAAGGTAGAGAAGGTGGGGTTATTGAGGTGGAGGACATTGTACGGATCGATCCGAATTCGTACGAGATGAGGGTGGAGGAGAAGGTTTCAGATTCGTATCCGGGTTTGCCCGGTTGCTATGTGCTTCACACGGTGTGCGCCACCGTGGAAGGGTTGCCGGAGGGTGATTTCTGCACCTATGAGGTTGATGAGTATGGGGTTTCTGAAGAGAAGAATCTTGCAGATAAAGCTGTGTCTGTTAAGAAGCATTATTGGACATGGGTTAGTGCTGATTCCATCAAACCTTGATTGATGACATTTTCTTTTTTGTTTTCTTAATTTTGGGGTTGTGATGAGAGTTTCTATTTATTTATAGATATGGGAATTGATGCCAACATTTTTGTACATGTAAGTAAACTATGATCTTTTAGGTTTTGGGATTGGGGGTTTAATAAAGTGGGAGTTAAGCTCCTGCTTCTGGCTTATGGTTGGTGTTAATAAAGCCATTACAATATATATACGCACACACAACCGGTATATAGAATTTTACTGTTTTCTGTGTAATTATCTATGTGGATTACATGATTTCGGAGCAAAAACCGTGTTTGCAGTTGTCATGGCTAAGTCTATTTTAACTGTCACATTCTAGCATGTGCTTTTATAGATAGCTTCGTCCAATTCCAATGTTGTTGAGGTAAAGGGATATATCGGTAAACATCAGGGGAATTTCTTCCTTTCGAATTTGTGGTTATTTAATTATGGGTGTTCTGAAATTTCTTCATTTTAAGGGTTGTTTGTGAATTTTGATTTTGTAGGGCAAGAGAGGGAAGGGAAGGGTTTGAAATCTAAAGTGATCTCTTTTTTGTTTTCGTAACCTTCCTTTCCATCCCTAAACCTCCAAAATTTCAAGTCGCAAAAAAAACCTAAATGGCTTGTATGTTGGGAGAATGCTGGATATCCACAATGTGAGAAAATGTTTCACAATGTTTATTATCTCATTGTCTGATATGTATACTTTTTGTAAACATAAATGGTGGAGAGTGGAGAGTGGAGAGTTGGAGTTGGAGACAAGTTCAATTCTAGTTTTGTAGCTTTCTTTGTGATGGCAAAATTTGTAGCTTTTTCCCATTCCTTTAATGGCAACTTATGCAATCGGTTCAGCAGATTTTTGTAATGGCAGTGGAAATCGGGGTACCTAAGATTAAAGAAAATGAATATATGAGATGCATTTAACCTGGTTATAATGCTGTAGTTGGGTGGTGTTATTCTCTATTCTTGTCTACATTACTGAGTGGAATTTGTGTTGAAACAAGCGTGAGTGGGGGATAACAATCTCTTCCCAGGATCAGCTATTGAATGAATCGAAGGAAACAAGATTGCATGTATCCCTGAATACCTGAATTGATGCCTTATCTAGCTCTTGATATTTAATTGTTTATTTGGTTGGCTCATCTTCAAGGAGAGGGCAGTGTCATACTCATTAGAGGCTAGTCATAGTGTTTCTCCACCTAATTGATTTTAATGGAGGTCACGTCTACTTCAGGTGGAATCATTGAAGAATAGATTTAGGTTTCTTTCAGGTTGGGGATCTTTGTATTTGGGCTGGGTTTAGGGCTTTGCCCAAGACCAAAAAAAAGAAGAAGAAGGAAACACGATGGAAGGCCTGCGGTATATATTGTTAGAGGTTAGCCTCAAACTGGCCTCTCAAGCTACATGCAGGCCTCAGATTCGTCCTTGAAATTTTAAGTTATCCAAATTAATTCTCCAAAGGTAGGAAGTGCGACTTATATTTGTCGTTGGGAAGATTTCCGTAACTGAGTTGTTATCAGATTGCTGATCTGGTATCATGGCTAGCATGTAGCTAACTGATGTGTTAACTAAAATTATTTTATCCAATTTGGTCCCTAAGAACACTTTCTAAAACCCAATTTGCATTAGAATTTTAAAAAGACTTGTTAGAAATCAAACCAAATTGAGTAAAATAGTTTTAATTGGCACGTCAATTAGTTGTGATTTATCAAATGTGACGGTCGTGATGCTAGATTAGCATTCCATTAATGGTTTATTCATGGAAATCCTCTCAAGGATAAAAATGAGCCATATTTTATAATTTTGGGGATTAATTTAAATAACTTAAAACTTTGGAGATAAATTTGAGGCTCACGTGTAACTCTAGGGACCAATAATAAGAGGTTAAACTTCATATTGTTATATTGTGTGTGAATGGGATTGCAAGCTAACTTATTTATAAGATAATTATAATAGATTCTTAAATTAAACTTCTATTTCAGCTGAAAAACAATAATGTGCAATATCATGAATCCTCAGCTATTATTTAGCATTCTACTAAGTATGATATACGCTTTAACTAGAGTTCCAATTTTTTATTTTTATATAAATAAAATTAAAGAGTATATTATAATTTTAGTAGTAAGAATTTAGATAATTATTATGGGTAGGATCTCTTTTTTCACTCCCATCTGATTTAGGGTCAGTTTTGGATTAGCTTTTGGAAAAAAAATCTTTTTCATTTATGTCTTATTTAAAAAGATATTTTATTAATAGAAATTACTTTTTCTTTTGCTTTTTTTAAAGCAACACATTGTTGGCTTTTTAAAAAAGCATATAATTTGTTTTTTTTTTAAAATAAAAGTACTTTGTTTAGAAATGAATCCAAATGATACAAATTTGATGAAAAGTATCGTTTTTTAATTAAAAAAGAACTTTTTTCTTAAAAAAAAAAAATCCAAACAAGCATTTATTTGTAGAAGTGACTCTCTAATCTCTATTGCTGTAATAACTTCACATACCTCCACTTTTGTTCTTGTATTAGGTAATCTTTATTTTTGGTGTCTGTTGTTTTAGGTAATCTAGATAGGCAATACTTAGATACAGAATAATAATAATAATGTACAGAAAATATAGAGGCTCAAAGTCCAAAAAAAAAAGAAGAAAGAAAATATAGAGGCTCAAGGGGAAAGGAATACATAAGTAGGCTTGGAGGAGGGCGAATTGGGCCTTGAGGGAGCATTGATTGAATCTTCTGTTTTAGGCAACCAATAAAGAGCCTCGTAAGATAAAAGAAGCAGGGGGAGTTAAATATCAGAACGGCCCCCGAAATTTTGGGTTTTCATCAAATTGGCCCTTCAAATTTGGTTGTTATCAATTCGGTACGCCACTTTTGAGGGCGTGACTCCCGTTAGCCCTTCCGTCCTTCTCTGTGAAATGCTAGCATACGTGGCCATTAAGTCCGCCAGCGTGGACGCCATGTGTTCTGACAATTGCCCATGTAGGATGAGTGGTAGTTAAATGACGTGGCAAACATGAATCTTTGGCTCAATTTAGCCCTCGTGTGCCTTCAAATACAACCTTGGAACCCTAATTCCGAATTTCCATCGTCGTTGTCTCCCCAAGGTTGTTGTGGATAGAAATTGCTGAAGAGGATGCAAGTGAACAACAGCTAAGGGTCAGGTTGCTCTTCGCGGTCAAGGAGCCATAGTTCGTGGGTTAGGACTTTATCCCGCGGTAGAGTTTCGAAGGTTCCGCAGTGGTGTGGGTGTGGGTTGCGCCTTGTGCTGCGGTGGTCCGGTACGGAACAGAACCCTGACAGACCCTTCTATGGTTGCCCAAACTACAACGTGAGTGGTTTCAATTTGTTTTACGTCATTATGTGTAATAATCACGTGATAATGGAAGAATATGTTGATGATAGACCTCTGGGCAGAGATGGTGTGGGCTTTTTTATTGGGCAGATGGGGAAGAAGATGACAGCATGGCATTGAGGGCACAATGTGATACAAAACCGGACCAAGTGAAAATGAATTTAGGGTTTAGGGTTAGCAAAATGGAGGCTGAGATTAGGGTTCTAAAATGCTGGGGTTTAGGGTTGAGCTAGCTGGTAGTGCTATGTTTTTGCATTATTGGGTATGGACTAGGGATAGGTAAATGAGGAGTTGGGTCCCTGTAATTTGTTATATGATATGAAGAAAAGGATTTCCATATCTCTATTTTGGGCACTTATTCATGTAATTTAACAAATGGTACGAAAGAAGGACTTCCTGTTTTGTGCATGTAATTTGTGCTCTGTTTTGTGCATGTATTTTGCAATTCATGTAATGTGTGCTCTATGTTTGTGCACTTATTCACCCTGTCAAAAAGTATAAAATTGCAATGAAATAAGTAAAATTCTAGGGTGCTCAACGGATAATAATAACATAAGCTTATAATTGATCACAAGTGAGCATTGATGTCTGAAGTTGCATCATTACAATATGTTAAACATCAACCAGAAGGCCACAACAGGCCACACAAAATGAAAAGAAAATAATAGCTCAGCAATAGCCATGTTCTTTAGCATAATAATACCATATGATGTCCAAAGTAGCATCTACAACGTTTCAAAATGAAACACATAATGCAAGATAAGGTAATATGTCTAAAACATGAAGCATTCTTCATTTCTTCCTAGGGGGTATGAATCCTGGAGTTGGCATTGTTCTGATGACCTCTGCCAACCTCTTCGTTGTTCCAGCACTTGCTCCCTGCATTGGGTCAATCTGAGTAGCTCGCCTTCTCAATGGAAGCTTATCAGGCCTTGTGACTGGAGCTGCAACAGGGGCTTCCGGCTGAAAAAAGTAAACACAAGTTGGAACAAACATGTCACAATATAGCTTACCACAATTCAAACAGTTCTATGCATTGACACACAATTCTCAATTACCTCTTCCTCAACAATTAGTGTTTGGGAATAATCTGGTTGTGTGATGTCAATTTCCTGCTTAGATGAAGCTAAAATAGTTTGAGCATTGGAAGTGGTCTCATGTTTTTTTGCTGCTTCAGTTGCAGCTATTTCAGCACGTGTGTCATCATCATTTTTCTTATGGATGCAGGTCCTCTTTGTATGCCCCTTTTGTCCACAGTAACTGCAAGTGAATTCCCTATATTTCCTATTTAGTTTGGTGTTATCCTTCGGCTTTTTTCTCCCTGAAGGGCCTTCATCAGAATCCTTTCTCCTCTTCTTCTTTAAACAACCAAGCCTTTTCTTAACTGGTGGTGCAAGTGGCCGATTGTATTGAGACTTGTCCCAAAGTGGTTCTCCCGGAATAGGATACATTGCATGGCGATAGGTGGCTCTGTATGCCTCCATGGTCAGCCATTCGTGACAATGGTCTTCATGATTTATTCCTTTGTACATCAAGGCAGCACATGCATAGACACAAGGCATGCCTATGTCAAACAATTTCACAAATCAGTCAAATTAGTCATTTGTTTAATCTAATCTAACTGCACTTAATGCTTTATTCTAGTTGTATTAGGGTTACCTGAAATCTGCCAAAATCTGCACACACAGACCTTCTTCCCCAAATCAACAGCCATGTCCATAGGGTCTCCTTGGATCTGAAACCTCTCATAGGGATCATCTCCAGCCCACACCACTCTATATTGATGGGCCTTCCTCATAATTTTTTGCAAACGGCTTTTCTGTATTGGGGCTAACTTCCCCACATGACTTGCCAACTTCATCTTGATTTTAGCTATGGACCTCATTGCAAACATTCGCACTTCCTCAAGTAAGGTGATAATTCCCATGTCTCTATGTTTTTTGGTCTTGGAGTTGAAGACTTCACATGCGTTGTTACAGATGTTGTCATTTTTTGGCCCATGGCTGAAAAATGCCCTGGTCCAAGCTGCCCTAGGCCACTTGTCCAGATAAGCCCATGCTTGTTCATTTTTGGTGCAAAGCAATGCCATCTTCTTCTCAAATAAAGCCCTAATTGTCTCCCTAGCACAGTCCCCAGCAAGCCCCTTAGTTCCAAATCCTTCCATTGCTTATTAAAGTTCCTCCATAGATGCCACACGCAGAATCTATGGGGAACTCCAGGCATGAGCTCTTGAACAGCTGGTATGAGACCCTTCACACAAAACCAAGTAATATGAACTTCAGATCCTATGTTGTTTATAGCAACACTAGTGTGCCAATTACACAGCAAAATTCTAAACACTACTATTAAATGCAAGTCCATGGGAAGCATAGTTAAGTTATGCACAAAAATGGGAAATCAGCATGTATAATCAGCATAGATAAGTTATGCACAAAATGGGAAATCAACATGTAATATTAAAAGGCAAGTTATACAAATCACACTATTGTGCATCAGAATGGCCCTCCAAGTATAATTAATGAACTCAGAATGGCCCTCTAAATAATATTAGTGGACTACAAATAAACCAGAAGCAGGATCGAGTTAGAGGCTTTATTACCTTTTGCATGTCTGATAAGAAGCACCAACCATTCTGTGTATAGTCACCAATGTCTTCCAGCAGCAGCTCGAGGAACCATTTCCAATTTTGCTTATTTTCCACATCCACAATAGCCCAAGCAATTAGGTAAATGTGGTTGTTGGCGTCTTGCCCCACTGCCGACAGCATTTGCCCGCCAAATTGGGTCTTCAGAAATGCCCCATCAAGCCCAATTAAAGGGCGACATCCAGCCTTGAAACCCCTTTTACATGCATCAAGGCAGATGTACATCCTTCCAAATAGCACATCTCCATCTTGTAGGGGGATTACACCAACCTTAACCGTCGAGCCAGGATTAGTCTTCAGCAAGGTCTCCCCATAGTCTCTCACCTTACCATACTGAGCAGCCACATCACTGAATATGACACTCCGTGCATCTGATAATGCCCTGCTCAGTGATGCCTTGGGTAGGTCCAACTCACACTTTCTCTTGAAGTATGCCAAAGCCTCGGAGTGCTTCAAATTAGGATAGTGCCTGAGCTTTCTTACCAGCTTTGAGGCTAGCCATTTCCTATTAGCATTCCTATTCTTGTTGACCCGTTCACATACATGATGGTTCTTAAATGTCTTAATCTGCCAGCATGTATTTTTTACATCCTTAGATGCAAAGGCAACCCAAGGACAGCCAAGATCTTTCTTCATCTTACATATTTCCCTACACCTATAACTCTCATTTCGCTTGAAAACAATTCTCCGACCCTCTTTCAATGTAAAATCTCTTACCGCCTCCATGAAATCTCTCTTTGTTTTGAACTTCATCCCAACCTCAAGTCTAACCTCACCGGACTTGAGCCCTTCCTTGAAGGCAGACATGGCACTCTTAGTATGATCATCTTCATCCTCAGAATTTGGAGGAGTTTTTATCTCAAGTGACTCCCATGAATCATTTCCATCAGAATGTGCATCATATGCTTCGTTTGCATCATCATCCCCAGCTGCATTTGTGTTATTCCCAAACATCTTTCCCAAGTCAACATCTGAATCAGAATCTACCAACAAACCATCATCCTCCAACATAATTTCCTCCCTTGCCTTTTTCAAGTTAATGCCAGCTCCCTGCTTCCTCTTCCAATCCTTCTTTCTAGCTTGAGTAACAATGAATTCATCCTCATCATCATCTTCACTTGATAGTTCATCGGCCTTAGGAGTCTATATTTCATCCTCAGCACTATCATAGGAGTCACTGCCACTACTCCCATCATCTCCATCAATTGGGGGTTGCACAACCTTCTTGCCCTTCCTTGGACTCACTCTGGTAGCTGATCTAGTTTGGGGCTTGTTAGAGTTGGGCTTTTTACCGAGCTTATTGCTGAGCTGACTACTTTTGGCCTGCACAATCTTGCGCTTAGCATGGTTGGGCTTGACGGATGTTGGTTTGCTAGAATTGGGCTTCATAGCATTGGGCATCACACTTTCGGGCTGGGTAAGTTTTGGCTTAGCAGATTTGGCAGATACACACTTCTGAGGAGCAGCATTGGCCTTAGGTTGTGTTGTGGTTTGTGAATTTTCTTTTGAGGAAATGGGTTGCGTTTTGGGTGGTGAATTGGGTGGTGAATTGGGTGGTAAATTTGCATTGGCAGTGGGGGGTGGATCAACATCAAACTCTAAGTCAACATCAACCACAACTGGAGTTGGAATTTCAGCTTGGTCTGGCATGGTGGAAGGAGGAAACTCAATCAAATCTGGGCATTCATCAACTGGATTTGGAACAGATACTCCATGTTCATAGTAGATGTGAATCCTTCGTCCGTTCCTTTCTGCATAGAAGCACATCTCCATCATCTCAGCATCAGTGTCAAGAACCATCAGTCCTACACTTAGAGGCCTACCAGGGACTAGCCAATAACACTCTTCAATTTGGTCATACCCGATTTCTTTGTGGAAGTTTCTAATCGCAAAGACATCCGGGGTATCCACCTCTTGGTTCGCTTGTTCTGTGATGTGATTAATGCGTATGCATCTTAGGTTGTTTTTAGTCCCAATTTCTCTTTATTATTATGCTATTCTTTGTGAATTAAGATTATTAATTGATCAATCAAACAAACTTGATGTTCTTCGAGTTGTGTTTGTGTTTTAGAGAAATTCATTAAGTGTTTTAGGTGATTGAAGACCATTTGAAGAGAGATTGAAGCAAAGAAGATGAAGAAAAGGCTCAAGGATCCCACGTAGTACGCCACCTCTCATGTTAAACGTGAGAAATAAGGAATTGAGGACAAAGCCCACACGTAATATGTGGGGAACTCACGTATAACATGAGTTAATTCAACAACTTGTGCAATTTTACAGAGAGCCCACGTTATACGTGAGCTCCCCCACGTCATACGTGGGCAATTCAACGTACAAGAGGGATTTCATGCAGTAACCCCACATTATACGTGGGAGCTACACGTATAACGTGGGGACAAAATCCAATTCCAGCAGTTTACTCAATTCCAATTCAAATCCAAGATTTTTCGGGCATCAATTTCATTCGTTAATCAAGGGTATGATTGGAAGAATCAAGAGAAGATTGATTGAAGATTAAGAGAAGAAGATAAGCTTTGTTAAGATAGAAGATAAGATTAAGATTAAGATAAGATAGAATAAAATTGATTTAGATTTGATTTGATTGATAGCTAATTTTTAGGAATTAAGCTAGATATATAAGGAGAAAACTAACCACTAGGGTTAGCATCTCAGATCTCATATCTTATCTCAGCATAGACGTTTTCCATTATTCTTAGATCTAGTTTTCATTATGCAAGGCTAAACTACTCTATTGTTAAGGGTGAGGAGCTCTGTTCACCCGGCATGAGGT
>JASCZI010001401.1:4876-15796 GCA_036250425.1 Stylosanthes scabra | reverse complement strand
TTATATATATATATATATATATATATATATATATATATATATATATATATATATATATATATATATATATATATATATATATACTTTAAAAAACAGGATAGATAAACCTGAAAAAGATTTCATTTAATTATAACTGGACCAACAATTCAACCAACAGTCCAACAACATTTAAATCTGAAACCTGATAAACCAGTATTATTTGACCAAATTAATTGTGTGTTGGTGATTTCATGGTTTTTCTCTTTCTTCATTTATTATTGATTTCAACATCTCTCTTCATTAAATGTCTATTCTTTCTTATATACACGTGCACATTTTCTTTACCGTTAACCGCTATAGTTGTTTCGAATTTTTATTTAGCTAACAAAAATATTTTTATAACTTTTAAATTACAAAATATCTCTTAATTTTCATAAAATGTGACAAAGGTATCTAATTAACATTAATACATTATATTAATTAGTTAACAAATTAAAGAGATACTTTTGTTATGTTCTATAAAAATTGAAAGATACTTTTATTGTTATAAAAATTTAGAAACATTTTGTGCGAAATAAAAATTTAAAGACCATTTTAATATTTAATTCTTTTCTTTAATGAAAATGTTATAATTTTTTGGTGACTATCTTTTTAGTTAATAACAATATTACATAATCAATAAAAATCATCTAATAATAATTTTTAATTAAAAAATTTTTAATTCATTCAAAAAAATTTGTTATATTTATTCTGTTATTCTTATATTTTTGTCTTTCTCTTACTACCACAAAATACGTGCCTTTACCATTAGTCACCACTTGATGCCGCTGCTACTTCTCTTTCACCCACTAACATTTACATTATCATTGGTAATATACATATTTAAAGTTTGAGATAATCTAATTTATTCGATTTCGGATGATCTTTTCATTAGATTTCAAATGATTTTTTTAATATGTAATGATCTCTTTTTTTTATGATCTCTTTTTAACAACAAAAAAAAAAAACAGCAAGCTAATTATTTACTAATAAGGAATACTTTTTTCCCTTCCTTAAAAAATATTATACTATTTTAGAGAGTGTAAAATTCTGGTAATCAAAACTCCTATATTACGTAGATTCTTGGAAATGCTTTTACATTATGGTCCTCAAATTTAATTATAAGACTAAAGAATATATTAGCTATTAATCCAAAATTCTCATGCATGGTTATTATAAATCTTCAACAAAATTTAATAAAGAATCAAGAAGCGAAATACCTTAATGCATTGAAAAATTTGGGTGCATAATTGATTTGTGTTTTCATTTTTAGATTTTACTTTCAGTGATTTTTATTTTTTAAACTTTATAAAAGGTAAAGGAAAATAATGGTGAAAATAAAAACGAAATTTTATTATTTTTACTATTTTATCTTTTTTCATCACAAAATTAAAAAAAAAAACTAGAAACATAAAGAGAAAATGAAAACGCAAATAAACATATTCTTATTAATACATGATCACAACTATATCCAAAGCAAGCAATACACAAAGCAAACATATTAGAGCAAGAATTTAACAATTTTGATGCTAAGACTACAATAAAAGGAAGGGACAGAATGGAAAGGACCAGACGAATTACCTAACATTGGCCGCCAAAACATTGGATCAAGTTCAATGTGAATGTTGCATTTCAAAAGGATTCAGACACAGGAGCAATTGCAGTAATAGCCAGGGACTCAGAAAGTAAACCTATACTGGGTAGGAAGATGAGTGTCAAGGTTTCTTCAGTACTGATGGTAGAAGCTGTTGCAGCTAGATATGCATTAATAATAGCAAGAGCAAAAAGAATGCAAAATGTGCTAACAGAAACTGACGATCAGATTCTTAACCAGGCAGTAAAATCCAAGTCTCCCATTGCAGAAATCTTGTCCATCCTTCAAGATATATGGGTTATTTTGGCAGAAATTCCTAAAGCAGGCTTCACATGGGTGCTACAGGAAGGCAACAGACTAGCTTATGAATTGGTAAAGACTGTGCACCCAACATATTGGGAACTAGACTTTCACAACGATCTTCCTGGAATTATTCAATTGATAATCGACACGGAAGCATCTCACATCAATACAGCATAGCCACAAACTGAGTTATTATATAAGTTAAGGAAAAACAGGGAAATTACCTGTATCCTAGTTGCAATTCCCATCAGTGCAGGGATTAGTTCGGGTTCATAGCTTAGTGCACGGCGAAGACCACTTGAGCCGAGGTTCCAAACAACCCAACTCGCATACGTGACTACCTTCAAGCCGCGAATGGTCAGACTTCTGAAACATTTGGAAGCGCCTCACTTTTGGATATCAACAACTCCACAAGTTTATACAATAGCAGCAATAATGGAGTAATGGCAACGATGCTTTTTGGAGGGGACTTCATTGACGCACTCATCACAGTCAACAACAGCTAAGAGAACCACATGTTTTAGGATTTTGGGGGTCTAGGCGGGTTTGGGCTTCTTGGGTAGGGTAAGTTAGAAAGGGCGTAGGCCATGTCAAAAAAAAAATAGAATTCTAAGTTTTCTTTTAATGGAATATAATTCTTTCTTTAGATTAAAATGTTTTCCAAACAAGCTCTAACAGCTTTTTTTTCATTCATTTCCATGGTTATGTGTATTATTTTATCTACATAACCATTAGAATAAAATATTTAAGATAACCATTAGATTCTAATAAATTATTGTTTCTATGAATGTCTTAAAAGTTACTTTCCTTTGAAGGTTGTAAAAATCTAGAGAAGAGAGGTCGCATCAAAGCCTCCTTTTAGTTGCTTTTTTCAAACTTTTGGAATTTAATTGAAACTCTTTCTATTAAACTCGAAAGTAGGAGATAATTTTATTTTGTCTCGTAACACAGCGCAGCCGAAGAATAAAATGCAGAGCAGAAAGTAGTAAATGAGGCAAGCAGATTTATATTGGTTCAACTATTACTCTACTATGATCCACATCGAGTTTCCACCAACATGGTAGAATTTTTACTATTATCAAATTATGTAATTTATATTCATCAACTCCTCTAGAGTTCAACTAACCCTATTTAAGGAGTGCCTCTCAGAAGGATTTTCTTTTTAAACTCACCTAATCTAGAATCAAACCATCAAGTACTAACTCAACTCAGTTAAGGAGACAAGTGCTAAACCAACTTGACAAAGGAAATAGATAAGGTTCAATCAACGAAATATAAAACAACATTCATGATTTGAAATGTGATTTCGATGTCTTTTCTTTAATCTATAACTCTTGCCTTTTATCTATTGGCTTTTTATTTGAAAGCAAGTAAACATAATTTCATTCAAATAAAGCCATAACGGCACTTACATATGACTGAAAAATAGCAGTTTTACATCGTAAAGAAAAAAATAAATATCCCAAGTGTTGGACTATGATCTGAGAGGTGGCGCAACCTTTGATTCTGATGAATCTTAGCTGGTAGAAACTCTCTTTTGTTTCTTGATTTACACATATGTGTTGTAACCCATTAAGATACATCTTCTTATTCTCCACATAAAAGTGAATACCTTACGAATTTGAAGCTCTTTTTTGAACAAAATTATGCCCCCACTATGTTTCCTTGCAAAGATTCAAGCCCTCCAAACATTATCAACCATAAAGGCACACAAAATACACCACATAAGGAAAAACACAGCAACCACAAAAGGGGTTATTCTAGCTTCAGATCTAGATCTCAGATATGAAACTCCATGAAAACAGTAAAGAAAATATCAAAAATAAAAGAAGTTAAATAAAAGGAAGGGGGAGATCATGGTCAAGGAAAGGGAAGGAAGGAAAAAAAAAACGAAAGAGAAGGGAAGGGAAGGGGAAGGGGAAGAAGACAAGAGGGAGGAGAGAAAAATCGAAAAGAGAGAGAGGAAAAGGGAGAGGTGCATTGAGAAGAGACGGAGGGCCACCGCCTGGTTGAACGGCGGCAGCCCTCCACCGGTGGCTTGCTTCCTGGTGAGTGAGTGAAGAAAAAAGGTAGAGCATTTTTTTAGAGAGAGATATATATATATCTGTGAAATACACAAAATAATAATATCATATATTATCCTATTGGCTTTTACAAATGTCTCATTAATGTCTTTTCCTTCATGAAAACAAAAAGTGATAAACTAAAAAAATAAAATTTTTAATAATGAAGCACATTGAATAAGAGGACACTAAAAAAATAAGATTTTTAATAATGAAGCACATTGAATAAGAGGACACTGTAGAATGCAATGTGAATAACTCTAGTTTTTGTGCTCTCTCTTTCCTTTCCCTTCTTCTTGTGTGAACTCTCTTATTTATTAAAAAGTGTAGCATTAAAAATCATAAAGCAAGTCAATTTTGACTTTGAGCAAACCCAAGACTTGGAGCTTCTGTATCAATAGCAACAACAGGGTTATGCTAATGCTAGAAATGGAGGCGGCATAGACCACGAGAGTGACGATTAGGTTCTGGGAGCAAGAAAGCAATGTGCGAATGAAGCTACTGTGACGTATGTGTTTCTCATTTACTGAGCTCTAATTTTCTATCTATAAAATCAAGACTCCAGCAAAACTTACATTTTTAGAGGGTAACTATAGAAGGATTTTCCGTCGGAAATAAGACTTATTAAAAGACGATCAATTTTACAGAGAGAATTACCGACAAAAGATATAATCTATCGATAAATTTTGCAAAAAATTAACTTAATGATTACCGACAGAAAATTAGTCGAAAATTTTAACAGTATTTCAGACAAATTATTTCTATCTATAAAATTTGTCTATTATGTAAAGTTTTCTAGTAGTAAAGTAGCATCTACCCATTTTGTTGCAAGGAGTGTAGCTGTAGCATCTATAAAAATAAGCTAACTTGCTAAACTCATTTTGATTTCTTTGTACCAATTTGATCACAATCCTTCATCTTAACTTTGGCTCCAAGTTTGATTCTCCTCCATCATATTTGTAATATCGTTGTGAATTGAGTTTCTCTCTCTCTTTCTTATATATATCCCTGAATTGCTAGGGAGAAGGGAACTTTTAGATTCAGCTCCAATGGGACAACCACTTCACTTTAGTCTCATTCAAGAAAATGAGATACATTAAAACAAAGTATTTACTATGGTGAAGAGAGAAAAAATGAAGAGATGAAGAGAAATCAAATCAAATGTCCAAAATGATTGCAAGTCATGTCTAAATCCTATGGTGAATTTTAGCATGCGCTGGTTAAGATCCAGGCACAGGCGCGCCCCTGCTACAATCAGAAAAAGGACCATTTACAGAATTACACGTGTAAAGAAAACTCAGAGGTAAGTGCTAGGCTTGTATGCTAGGTAAATTTATGGATTGACTCCCAAATGGGGCTTACATAAGATATTAAACATTCTGTAGGCTTATATTTAAAACAAGTGAGTGGGCCTTATTGTTTTAAAGGCCCTTTTTTATTTGCCATGTGTTTTGGAGACTGATTCTTTTGCAAAAGAATTATCTGGGCTTTATGAGCACCTCTTGAAAAATTGGGTTTTCTTATTAAGCTGAAGCATGAAAGTGTGCTCATTTTTCCTTATCCCTTTCTATGGGCAACTATGATCATTTAAAAGATGTGAGAAGGAGTAATGGTCAAAAAAATAAAGAAAACAATCTTCATAAATTTGTATTTATGTGTTGGATTTTCTTTATTTTTTCGTAAGACTTGGATATTTTAAAAGAAAGTGAACTGTTTAACTGATATAAATAATAGAAAATATTTCACATGCTCCAATTAACTGTAGTTGTCAGTCCTAGTGGAGTTTGGGTATGCTATGTACCAACAAGTTTGGTCCTAGTGACTAATAAGTTGTATGGATGCATTTCTCATCATGAATATTGTGAGCGAAAAAATTTAGTCATTTATTATTATTATTACTACTACTACTTATCTATCTTTTTTTTTTATGAATTATTATTTATCTATCTATCTCTTTAATATCCTGAAAAATTGATTTTTTTTTTAAATTAAGGAGGGTGAGGTGTCATGTTATAATTAATCTTCCTTTTCTCCAAAATAAATTGTATTCTGATATATCAATATCTCATTTCTTATTTCTATATTTAATATTCATTAATCTTTAATTACTTATTCTAACTTAATAAATTAAGTCTTAATCAATGTCAAATATACTCATCACATTCTTTCTCAATTTAATAATAATAATAATAACAATAAAAATAAAAATAAAAATAAATAAATGTCATATACCCAATTCTTGCAAAAAATTAAATAAAACCTAGCACAGAATACAAATTTAAAAAGATTGTTTTTTTTAGGTGGAAAAAAATTGTTTTTTAAATGATCTAAGTAGTGCATAGGGAGGGATAACCTAAAATGAGCTCACTTTCATGGTTCAGCTCAAACTGCTCAATAAATTCACCTAATATACAACATGCCTCTGAATACCCTTTACACGTGTTATTCTACAAATGGTCCTTTTTCTGATTGTAGCAGGAGGCGCGCCTGCACATGGATCTTAACCGGCGCATGCTAAAATTCACCAAGTCCTATATCCACACTTATATTTAATGGTTTATAATCATTTTCTTCACATTCTTTATTTTTTTCTCCTCACAAAGAACTCTCCTTAAAACAAATTGGACCCGTACAATATACAAATTAAACGCACATCCAACCTAATTTTTTTAATGTTTTATCAACACCAAAAATATATCAATGTTTCCTTAAAGTTAACAATCTCTCTTGATGGTAAATTAAACATTAGTTATATGAATTTTTAAAGGAGTTGAAATAGATTAAGTTCATATATATGCTGGGTCTTTGTTCAAACATCATGATCAACGCCACCATTTCCAACCCAAAATGTATAAAAAAAATATTAAAAAAAGAATTAATCTACGTATATCACTTTATATTTCCATATTTCTTTTGTCTTGTTCTTCTATTTTGATTTTTGTGTTAAGACATGGACGGGTCCAAAACACAAATTCTGCAGGGACCGAAAATATTGTTGAAAGTTACTTAAATTTAACTCACGGTTCATCTCATTAATAATTAGTAATTTTATATAATAAATTATAAATAAAAATTATCTATCATTTATAATTTATATCCTCTAATAAAATTATATATAAAAAATATTCATCATCCATTAAATTCTTAATAAAATAAACACAAATATTACAATTTCGTATAAAAGTAAAAAAGTAATGACATGTTTATGAAGGCGCCGATTTCAAGTGATTTTAATCTTACAAATATTTGTTCTAAAATATTTGGGCTTTTATTTATTAAAATGCTAGAAATAATTAGATATATAATATTTACATTGGGCTTTTATTTATTCTATATTATACATGATATATATTTAATAATCTAATTATGAATAAAAAAATTAATAAATAGTGTAAAATCATTTCTATAACTATATTATTATATATTATAGTAGACTATATTATATATTATTAGTGTTAATTTGTTTTCAAAAAGTTGGGAGCGAAAACCATGCATATTCCTTGCAACCGCACCTGTGTTGAAATACATTATTTATATACTATACATAACTATTTCTATGTTATTGTATGTTGTGTTCATGTATTTTGTGAATTTTTCTATGTTATAAATAAAATATATAAAAATGTATAGTCATACATGTAACATTGTCGTTAAGAAATATATTTTGAATTCTTTGTTCAAATATTATTTTGGTTATTATCTGGCTGCCCCATATAGGTTGTGAAAACTATACCATATTTGGGTCAATAATTAATGATTAAGATCGTTATTTTATCCCAAAAAAAAAAAAAAGAAAAAAGATTAAGATCGTTGCATGAACATATGTACAAACTTTTTCTCCACTACTAGCTATTATTTGAACAATAGTTGCATTCTTTTAAACAAATTAAAACATCTCACATACCTAATAATTAAAACTCCTTACAAATCTAGGATAACATACATGACACTATGTAAATTTAGGTAAATATTAATTACTTTGTTGGTAAATAATTCTTTTATTATTAGAGTAAACTTTTTACAAAATCAACTGTTGAATTAAAAATTTATAAAAATTCTACATCTACCTAAATTCATTTAACATATTTTTAAAACAGTAATGCTAAATATACATTTAGAATTAATCTTGGTGTACATCTCTTTTTGGTGTACATCTCCAACCAAGTCCTAAATGAACAGATTTTTACTACTAGAACGAACAGATTTTTTAAAGTAAACGAACAGGTTTTTAACCTGTTCGTGTCAACTATAAAATATGTTCGTTGTATATATAGATTTCTGTTCGTGCACGAACAGAATTTTACTATTAGAACGAACAGATTTTTAAAAGCAAACGAACATGTTTTAAAATCTGTTCATGTTAACTATGAAAATATGTTCGTTGTATATATAAAAATCTGTTCGTTTGGGACTTGGTTGGAGGTGTACACCAAAAAAAGGTGTACATGTAGCATTACCGATACATTTATATTCATTAACCAAGTTAAACCAAGTGATCTACATACATTCTTACTCGCTCATGCGTGAAATCACGTACCCCAACCCCATCTCGGAGACACCTTCTTCTTCTCTCTTCCTCTTTTTCATCACCTCCTCCACCTTCACCTCCACCTCTACCTACTCCTTCGGCTCCGCCTTCGCCTCCTCCTCCTTCTTCTCTTCCTCCACTGTCGCCTTCGCCTCTTCCTCCTCCTCCTCTCCAATATTAAAATAGATTTGAGATGGGGTGAAAGAAATATAAAATTAACCTGCTGTCGATTACCAAGTGGAGAAAGAGTACCATGTGTAGAACTTGTATTCAGCTTTGATGGAATACAAACACAAGAAAGAAACAAGGAGACACAGAGAGTATAATATGCTAGTGCTTTTTTCTATTGTTTAACTGTTGACACGCATCTGGGGATAGTTGTTCTATTAGAAAAGTGAACATGCTCGAACAAAATTTTATAATTGTTACGAACAAGTTTTTATAGTTGATATGAACATGTTTTCATAGTTGAAGTGAATAATAAAAAAAGAAATAAATAAGATTTCAAAGAATGCTCGAACATGATTTTATAATTGCCACGAATAGTTTTTATTATTAACATGAAAATGCTTTTATAGTTGACATAGATAATAAAAAAGTAAACAAGACTCTAAAAAATGCTCGAACAAGATTTTATAATTGTTACGAACAAGTTTTTATAATTGACATGAACGTGTATAGTTGATATGAATAATAAAAAAAAACAAATAAGTCTTCAAAGAATGCTCGAATATGATTTTATAATTGTCACAAATAGATTTTTATAGTTGACATGAACATGTATTTATAGTTGAAATGAATTATAAAAAAAGAAATAAATAAAACTTCACAATACTCGAATATAATTTTATAATTATCACGAACATGTTTTTATAATTAACATGAACAAGTTTTTATAGTTTATATGAATAATAAAAAAAGATACAGATAAGACTTCAAAACATATTCATGTATGTCAATTGTTAGATACAAATTAGTTAAAAATACACAAAATCTTATGAATCAGAAGAAAAGTCACTATTAGATACTCTTGTGCATAACATCTATAAAAACATGTTCATGTTAACTATAGAAATCGGTTCGTTATACATATAAATTTCTGTTCCTTTTTACTTGTGTCTTTACTTTGAGAGAGACATTAGAAAATATGTGAACAGTGCGTGTGTAAACAGTGCGTGCGTGAATAGTGCGCCTGTGAACAGTGTAACGATTTAGTTGGCAAAAATAAGTATACACCTAGAATTATCGTTTATAAAAGGAAAAATTAAATGTTGAATTTAAATTATAATGGATAACTATTTTTTTAGTCACAAAGATTTAGGGTCAAAATCAAATTGGTCATAATCTTTTTTTTTTTACCAAAATGATCACAAAGGTTTTAATTTCTTTTAAAATTACCCTTTTACGTTTTTCCCCTTTAAATTGTGATTGTTACTAATCAATGCCATGGCTTCCCAGTGGCAAATAAGAAGAAACCCTTCAAAAACAATACGATGTTTTCTTATAGTAGTTACAACCTCAAATCAGAAACATCTATATAATTTTGAAGGGAAAAAATCAGATTTAATAACCAATTAAGCACAACAGTTCAACAATGAACAAGATTATATGTAGCAGAATATAATTTTCCTTTCCCTAAAATTTCACCAAAAACCATTGAACACATGAACTTTGAAGATTCTTGAAGGTGCAAGAGAAAACCACAACCTTCCCCTTCCTATTGCTAGCACGCTGTCCCCCATAATTAACATAGCATAAAACTCACAATATTGATTCAAAAAGCATAAAAAATTTAAAGTGAATCTAGGATTATACTTTTCCTATAATTCATATCCAAAATCCTCTTTGGCAGACTGGTTATCTCTCTGAATGACTTTCATCTATATTTCAGTCCAAGGACAGGAAACCATTTAGATCTAAACCCAATTTAGAGGTGTGATGCAATTGAATTAATTGGAAACAAAATGAATGATGCCCTGCACAACATTGAAAAACCCCCAAATTAGAGAGAGGGAGAGAAACAAAACAAAGAAACAAGATAAAAAATTGAAGAAGAAGAAGAACCAGATTTGGAGGCACTAGCTTCGGGGATGACATGGTCGAGGAAGAAGGAGAGGATGAGCAGAATATCGATTTTAGAGCCCGCAACGCTAACACCACCCTCCAATTCTTCCAAATCTGTACTGATTTCGGAGCTCGCAGTGTAAAACCCCGTTCTTTCGCGACGCTTTTTCTTACGCGACGGTTTCGTTCGGAACGAATATAACGAAATGTGATTGAACTCGCTTGCTTCAATTTATGTTGTATGAGAGTAAATAGTGACTTGGACGATGATGATGATTCTAAAGCTTTGGTACAAAAATTACGCTATGCTTTTTGCCTGACGGCACGCTTTTAACGGTTTTTGCAAAAAC
>JASCZI010001399.1:2818-15823 GCA_036250425.1 Stylosanthes scabra | reverse complement strand
TTGGAAAGTAAAAGCTCCTTGTAAGTACTTAAGAATTGACTTAAGCCCAAGGAAAAATACTAGTACGAGCATTTGAGTTGTTTATATTCAAAGTAATTTAAGCTTCGGCGAAAAATATTAATTGCTGTTAAGATACTCAATTCACCCCCCCTCTTGAGTATCCATGCTACGTGACTAACACTTTCTGCGGAGTTGCCTCGAAGAGTTTGACCTGCCTAGTTCCCTTACCAACCTAATTATGAATTACGTCACTTTTGTCTCCTATAACCTTCTTTGGAAAGGGGGAAGACCTCTGATTTCATTCCATCTAGAGGAGTTAGACAAGGGGATCCCATCTATCCCTACCTCTTCATGATTGCCATGGACAAACTGTCCCATTTAATTGAAGCAAGTGTTGATGATGAGATCTGGAAGCCAATGAAAGTTGGTAGATGGGGCCTTGCTATATCCCACCTGTTTAGATGACCTACTTATTTTCTCTGAATCAAATAGAAACCAAATGGCCAACATCCAGCGAATCATGGAACAATTCTGTAAAGCGTCAGGCATGAAGATTAGTAACGAGAAGACTTCTATTGTTTTCTCCAATAATGTTCCCACGCATGAAAGGCATGCCATCATAGACACCTGTCGTTTCAAGGAAAATCTGTGCTTGGGAAAGTATCTTGGAGCTTTAATCTCAAGTCATAGGAAGGGCAAAGACAAATTTAAACATGTGTTGCAAAGAGTAACAGACAAGCTAAAGGGTTGGAAAACCAAGTGCCTGTCTTTAGCTGGGAGGATTACTCTAGCAAAAACAGCCATATCTCCAGTGACATATTATGAAATACAGCACTCAAAGATACCCAAAGGTATCTGTCAAGAGATTGAGAGGAAATAGAGGTAATTCATCTGGGGAGATACACAGCAACAAAGGAAGATTCACCATGTTAACTGGGAAACCCTTTGCCTTCCCAAGAAACAAGGGGGATTGGGATTCCATAAGTTGGAAGAAATGAATGATGCTTTCTTACTCAAAGTTATTTGGGGGCTAATCACTGAACTTGGTGCTCTTTGGGCCCAAGTTATCACCCACAATAATGTTGAGGGCAACATTAATTTGGAAGGAGGGGCTGTCGCAACAGGAACTCCCCCTTATGGAAAGATCTTAACAAAGTCTGGCCTCGAATAAATGAAAACTGTAAGTGGATTCTGGGCAATGGGAAGACAGCTTGCTTCTGGAAAGAAGCGTGGCTTGATGACAAGCTAAAGCTTAGAGAACATACTGCTGGCACCCTAACTCTTGACATGCTCAACAAAAATGTTAGAGCTTTTGTGTTGGACAACGGTCAATGGAACATGGGTGTTTTGCAGCAATACCTCACCCCTGCCATGCTAGCTCATGTCGTTGTTTTTCCTCCCCCTGGCACTAGTGGAAGAGACGACATCCTGAGCCGGAACCATACTGCTAGTGGAATATTGTCAATTGCCTCTGCATACAAAGTTTTGGTGGGTGAATAAAATGAGACGATTCAAATGTGGAAGGACATTTGGAAGTGGCAGGGGCCGGAAAGATCAAAGATCTTTATTTGGCTGACTAAAAAGAGAGACTAATGACTGCTAAAAAGAGAGCCAAATTGTTTGGCACACCTTCTTCATGCCATAAGTGTCAGAATGTGGAAGAAGATACTCTACATGTTCTAAGAGACTGTCCGGAAACGGCCCTGATTTAGAATAAACTGATACACCCTGCGGCATTTGCCGAATTCTTCTCTACAGAATGGAAGCACCGGATCCAATTCAACCTCACTAATGAAATCGGGAGGGGAAACAGCTGCGATTGGTTTGACAAATTCATCACTACTTGCTAGTGGGTTTGGAGATGGAGGAATAAGGAGATTTTTGACCCAAACTTCTCAAAACCTACCAATCATAGAGTTGTCTCTTTGATTATCAATGATGTAAAGAATATCAAAGAGGCTTTTCGTAAACAGGGATTGCTCAAAGACCAGAGAAATTGCTCCCCAGTCAATGTTTTCTGGAAAACCCCTCCTAATGGGTGGGTGAAGCTGAATGTTGATGGCTCTATATTGCCAGGAACAGAGCGAGCAGGATGTGGGGGAATTTTCCGCACCAGCCAAGGGGTATGGCTAGCGGGATTTACTACAAATTTCAACACCAATCAAATCTTTCAAGCTGAATTCAGAGGTATAACAGAGGGGCTCAACATTGCCTGGAGTCTGGGAATTAGAAGACTCATAGTGGAAATTGATTCTAAAGAAGTGTATGATCTTATTAGTAAAGTGACATCCACCCAACAAGTCCACAATGCTCTTATCAATGAGGTCAACGATTATAGGAAGCGGCCGTGGGAATTAAGCTTCAGCAATATCTATAGAGAAGTCAACCGATGTGCAGATTGACTAGCAAAAGAGAGTTACAAGTTTCAACCTGGCACCCATTTCCTTGACCAACCTCCCCAAGGTCTAAGAAATATCATTCAAGATGATGTTAGTGGGCTTTCTATGCCCCGCAATGTCCTGGGTTAGTTTTTTGTTTGTTTTGAGCTTTGGCCCCTTTCAATTACCAAAACAAAAAGACGGTTTTTTTTTTTTCAGGTATCCTAGAGGTAAAGACATTTGTCATTGGTACAAGGTCTACCATAAAAAGTCTAATTATTGAATTTTAGAGGAATATATTTTGAGAAAAATTTTATTATATAGATAATTAAAGAAAAAAAAATCCAAACATCTAAGCTAATATATTTATATATGAACAATGTAAGGAATCAATATTAGGGGCCACTAGGGAACTAATAAGTTTAATTAAGAAAATTGTGATGTTGGAAAAGAGGAAAGAGAAGAGAGGAAGAAAGGATATTGGCTACTATGAGCCACTAACATTATTGGCTCCCTAGACTTCCTCTTTATGTATAGATGGTCGAATTTTCAAACCCAAACTCATTTTTGTTATAAAAATGAAGGTTATGAAAACCGGAATGATACACTTTTTAATTTTGATAAGTATAAGTTATCTTTGAAAAGCTCCGCTTTAGGTGCTTTCAAAAGCACTTATTTTTTAAAAGTTACAAACACAAGCACATCATTATTTTATTTACCAAACATAA
This sequence comes from Stylosanthes scabra, assembly GCA_036250425.1. NCBI lineage: Eukaryota > Viridiplantae > Streptophyta > Magnoliopsida > Fabales > Fabaceae > Stylosanthes > Stylosanthes scabra. Next base: position 12,717 of record JASCZI010001399.1, on the reverse strand, counting down.
AATAAGGTGCTTGTGCCTTTAAAAAGCTCTAGCATTTTTTCAAAAAATTTTACCAAACCAAGCCTCAATCATCTACTCACTCAAGTGTTATAAAATATCTGGTAATTTTGATGTGAAATTTTTAATTATTTTGCTTAAAAAATGTAAAATAATAGATATAAATAGTAATATGCAAAAACATTTGATTAGCTGATTACAACTGTTTTGTTGAGACAATTAAAGAAAAAAATCTACCCATTTATTCTGATATCTAATTTTTAAACACTACCTATTTTTGTTATGAGATATTACTATAAAATTAATTTCGCAGAAGATTAACAGGTTTGTCAAATGATATATCTACAGGTTGGTTCAATGCATGATAAATAATATTTAGTAAGCAAGTAAGCCAATAATTAATAATATAAATCATACTACTCCCATCTCAAGATAATAGTAGAGTTTGTTTTTGGGTTCATTAAAAAATTAATGTATTCATATAGAGAGTCTATCTAGATACATTAATTTTTTAATGAACTGAAAAAGAAAAAGTACAATTATTTTAAAAAGCAAAATACTATAAAGACAACCGTGCAAAATTACTTATTTAATTAAATATCTATAACTTTTTGAGATAATTAAAGAAGAAAATCTAAAAGAATATTCTAACTTCTAATTCTGAAATATTGCCATTTTGCTCAAAAGGAAAATTAATAAATTGTTACAGTTAATGCATGACTGTACGTATGAGATAAAACTTGAAAGCGGCACCTTCTGACTATATGGCTATATATATACGAGGTAATAAGAAGACACACATTATTCCTATTAACAATTCAAAACAATGGCAAATCTCAATCTTGTTGTGTGTAGTGTGATGATCACCATCTTAGTATTCACGCTTTTCACTACTTGTGATGCTAATAACAATAACGATGATAATCCAAAACTTCATATTGTTTATATGGGCTCTTTACCTGAAACAACAAATTCCTACTCTCCAACTTCTCACCATCTCAACTTGCTGCAACAAGTTCTTGATGGTAGCAGCAACCCGGCAAATTCCTTAGTCCGTAGCTACAAAAGGAGTTTCAATGGCTTTGCTGCTATGCTCACGAATGAGCAAGCCGCAAAGTTAGCAGAAATGGAAGAGGTTGTGTCGGTTTTTCCAAGCATGACATTCCAAACCCAAACAACAAGATCATGGGATTTCTTAGGATTTCCAAAGGCAGTAAAAAGACAACCCAAAAGCATCGAAAGCAACCTCGTTGTGGGAGTTATCGACACCGGAATTTGGCCTGAATCAGAAAGCTTCAATGACAAAGATTTCACCGGCCCTATTCCAAAGAAGTGGAAGGGTACTTGTGCCGGTGGCAAGAACTTCACATGCAACAAGAAGCTAATTGGAGCAAGATTCTACGTAGATGACTCTGCAAGAGATGGTTTAGGCCATGGAAGCCATACAGCATCAACAGCAGCAGGAAACTATGTTGATAATGTTGGCTTCTTTGGCATTGCACAAGGCACTGCAAGAGGAGCAGTTCCTTCTGCAAGAATTGCTGCTTATAAAATATGCAATGCTCAAGGCTGTGCTGGTGCTAGCATCTTAGCTGCCTATGATGATGCAATTGCTGATGGAGTTGACATAATTTCCATTTCAGTTGGTTACAAATTCGCAGTGAGGCTAGAAATTGATCCTAATGCCATTGGTTCCTTTCATGCTATGGCCAAAGGGATACTTGTATCCCAGTCAGCTGGTAATTCCGGTGCGTTACCTTCCTCTGTAGCAAGCATAGCGCCATGGTTGATAAGTGTAGCAGCAAACACTATAGACCGCCGGATCGTCGACAAGGTGGTTCTTGGCAACGGAAAAGTGTTTATCGGGAACACGATTAATCCTTTCGAGTCGAACCGAAGGAAAATTCCTATAGCATTGAGCAACGGCAATTCAGGTGATTGTCCAAAAGAATATGCAGACCGTTGTCTATGCTTGGATAAAAAACTGGTGAATGGAAAGATAGTTTTATGTGACCAGTATAGCGATGATGTACTCAAAGTTTCTGGTGCAGCTGGTGGAGTTGTAAATGTTGATACTGGTAATGTGGGTTACGTATCATTATTGCCATTCGCGCCATTGCTACCACAAGACTATGAATTGATTAAATCCTACAGAAACTCAACGAAAGATCCAAGAGCTGAGATTCTCAAGAGTGAGAGTGCCAGAGATCGCAATGCTCCTAAAGTGGCAATATTTTCTGGTCGTGGACCAAACTACCTCATCCCAGAGATCTTGAAACCTGATATAAGTGCCCCAGGAGTTGACATATTGGCTGCTTACTCTCCAATTTCTACCCCAACACAAGACCCTGATAATGATAACAGATCTGTGAGTTACAGCATTTTGAGTGGAACTTCAATGTCTTGTCCTCATGTTTCTGGAATAGCCACATATGTGAAAAGCTTTCACCCTGATTGGTCACCTGCTGCAATTAAATCTGCTATTCTGACAACGGCAACACCTATGGTTAGAAGCTCTGTGTACGATGTTGGAGAATATGAATATGGATCTGGACAAGCTAATCCTGTTCAAGCGCTCAACCCTGGACTAGTTTATGACATTACCAAGGGAGATTATGTGCAAATGCTCTGCAACTTAGGGTATAATAATACCATAATTAAGTTGATATCTGGAGAAGTTAATCCATGCAACGGAGCTGCTGATAGATCATTGGTAAGAAACTTAAATTATCCAACTTTTGCAGCTCGGATTCTACCCAATGTGACTTTTAGCATTAGTTTTGGTAGAACAGTTACAAATGTTGGGTTGGCCAATTCAAGTTACAAGGTAACAATCACACCGAATCCAGAAGTTAAGATCACAGTGACACCAACAGTTTTATCATTCAAAGCATTAAACGAGAAAAAGTCGTTTGTAGTGGATGTGAGCGGTAAAGTACCAAGAAAAAGTGTGGTTATCTCATCAATAGTATGGTCAGATGGAATTCATAATATTAGAAGTCCAATTGTTATAGATATTTCATCAGGTGATGAGGAATGATAAACTATGAATTAAATGTTGTCACATGCAACAAAATATGAATTTAATTAGTTTTAAAGAAGTAATCAATGGAATCAATAAAAATCTCAGAATTTCTTATATATGGTTTATTCAATATGACAGACTAATTTGATTTGATTTTGTTGAGTATTGTTGCGCTGGGACGTTTAGATGAAATATTTGTTAAAATTTAGCACGGAAAAATTTGTTGACTATGTGTATTAAAATATTTGGTATCTAAGAAATCACTATCCAAATATTTTTATGTTGAAAATTTTAATTTAATATGAAGTACGACCTCCAAGATAGTGTAGGAGCTAAAACTTGATTATTGTACGATGACGCCATACGTAAATTTTTTTTTTAAAAAAAAACTGTTTAATAAAATTAGTTCAACTTTGATAAAAATCATTCTCATCTCCCTACTCCTACATTGTTTAACTAAATTGGATTTGGTTCATAAAAAAAATTTAATAATTTTAATGTGGAAAGTTTAATTATTTTGGTTATTGATTATTCTACTTGAAAAATGTAAAATAATAGGTATAAATAGTAATATATAAAAATATTTAAGAATTCTATTTGCACATTAAAATTAGCTATTATATATAATACATATTAAAATATAGTCACCTAAAAAAAATACATATTAAAATATAAAATACATATGTAGTTTAACTCATTTTTAATATATATTTTATATTTTAATGTGTATTATACATAGTGACGAATTTTGGTGTACATCTAGCCTAATCAAAAAATATTTGATAGATAATTTTGATTATTACAACTGTTCATTGAGATAATTAAATAAAAAATCTGGACATTTATTTTGATATCTACTTTTTAGTACACTACCTATTTTCATTTTTTTTTAATAGAATAATGCTGCATGTATACATATTTATGCATCCATCCATGTGTTTTTATACTGAAAAAATTCTATTGGCACACCAAAATCAACCACTAAAATCAGTCATCATGTGTAATATATATTGAAATACAAACTACATACGAAGTTTAATTCATTTTTATTGTATATTTTATATTTCAATGTGTATTATACACTGATAACTGATTTTAGTGTCTGATTTTGGTGTATACCTAGTATAACCCTTTTATATTTAACTAGTATATTTTCACGTATCTTGCACGGAAGATTAAATTAAATGTAAATTATAAAAAATATTTAATATTATTGTTAGTTATATTTAAAATTATTAAAGTAATAAATAATTTGTGAGTAGGAATGTTAATTAAGTATTATAAAGCATGTAACTCTTTATGTCTTTTTTTTGTTTATTAAAAATTTCTATATTACTATTTTCCATGTTTCTATCATGAATCCCTATTTAATATCACAGTTAAAATGGATCGAACCATTTGGGTCATCCTTGTTTATTCATCCAAAACATGTTGGTTTTACTAAAAAGTTTAGATTTGTTAATAGAAATGACAATGGATAGGTCGGGACGGGTAATCAAGTACTCATACGTGTCATGAATATTTATATATTGTTCAATTGCTCGTCCTATTATTCACGGATATTTAAATTTTTACTCTATGCTCAAACACACATGTATATACTTTGGACCATATCTAAACTCACGAGTATCACTACAACAAATTAGGCAAATAGCAAGCCGTTAAATGGACAATGTCGGCGATTTTTGCAGCGTGCATTTAGCGGCGATTTTTATGTATACATAAAAATAAAATATTTAATAATATTAATAATGTGATTAATTAAGATTGAGAAATGAAGATGTTAGTTATAGTATTTAAAATTTTTTAATTATACCTTTTTTGAAAATTACATTAAATTATATTTATTATCATATGGGACATAATAGGTAATGGGGCGGACCAGCCATTGCTCATACACGTACGTCTAATACCCATATATAACTAAATATGTATTATCTATACCTCGCTCATATTCATTCAATCGTTGAAAAACCCGATCTATTCAAGGTAGGGCATGTCGGGTCGACCCCATTAAGGCTAAATTGTCATTCCAACCCATTAAAATGCAGACTAAACAGACTGAGCTTATATTGACCCATTTATTTTTTTCAAAAATAATAGAAATGGAATCTTTTGTCCAAATTTTATTTTTGGAATTAAAAGTAAATAAATATTTAATTAAATGGGTCAGACTGTTTAACCCGTTAAGTGTCCATAAATAGGTTTGGCTGAAATTTTTATACTAGGAACAAAATAGGCTTAAACAAACTAACCCGTGGACTTAAATGAGTTAGGTTGGCCCGTTTGACATGCTTGCTATTTAATTATCTTAATGTAAAAAATGGAAAACTGATAATATTCACATATATTATATTTAAAAAATAAAATATAACATAATCCAATATAATTCAATAACATTTAATATAGTGTTATACAATTCAAATATAACGTAATATAATCTAACGTACATATTAAATATACACACGTTAAATGAAAATAAAATCAAAAAAAATTTCAATAAAATAAAACAACACAATTGTTAATAAATTTACATTTACGGAAATTTAGCGAGTTTTCATATAATAAAAAAAATCAAATGAATTGATTATCTAAAGATGTATAAATAGATTATGTATACGGTCGTCAAAATGGGCATAACTCGTCGGCTCAGCCCAAACCTTCTATAACGGGTGAATTTTTCCCAAGAAAAAATGTTCGGTTGAATGAGACATCTCGTGAGCTAAATGCGCTAGTCTATTTTTTTTAATCTTTTAAAAAAATTTAACATAATATAATGGAGTCTAAAAATGTTATATATATAGAGTCTAATATTAGAGTTTAATTTTTTCGAAAATAAATAAATATACAGGCTAATCGGTCGGATTGGTCATAAACGATTCATATTCTAAAATTGTAGCCTATGAATAAAATGGGCTTAAGCAGTATGTCCAAATTAAATGGATTAAGCTAGCCCGTTTAAACGACAGTCTTAATTATCTACTTTAAATTAAATAAGAATAGTGCTAGGGAACCAACGTTAGGAGGCCATTAGGGAGCCAATAATTAAGTTATCATCTATAACTCATATATCCAAGATTAAGTTACATTTTATATGAGTTATCATCCGTAACTATGTGTTGGCTCCCTATTGGCCAATAATGTATTGGCTTCTTAATCTTTTTCATTAAATAATTACGCTACATATTATTGTTAGCATATTCCTGTACAATATAGAGTTAATAAAAAAAATATATAAATAGTTTTTTAAAAAAAACAAAATACGTTATTTTAAATTGACATTGATAATAATTTAATAATGCAAAATATTAAAATAATATTAATAGTTTAAATAAAATATACTATTATTAGAGTAAAAATTACAAAATTTAATATTAATGAGTGAAATTAATTTATTAGTTAATTTAGTTAAATGATTTTTTTGGATCATTAGAAAGCTCACAAGCATTCCCATAGGGATGTGAGTCATATAAAATTCCAAAGTCAATAAACTCAAAACATACAAGTAAAGAACATATAAATAACAAGTAATAAAAAGTCCTCAAGATTTACACATGTTTTGATTTTTACTCCTTTTGTGTTGATTCTTGGATTCAATTTCCTCCCCTCATACATTTCATTTTGACATACTGTTGTATGATTTGTGAGTGCCTTACTTTTTATCTTTCTCCACTATAATTTTGTTGTGAATCCCTCCTAATAGCATTGATACTCCCACCTCCTCTTTAAATGTCCCCCAACTTCTTTCTTTTCATTTATCATGTGAGATCCATAGAGTACTAGATCCCACGGTTGAAGTTCTACACTACACCCAAATGTTTGCAATTAGCACAATCAATCTCTGACCTCGCAAGACTCGTGAGTACTCAAAAGAAGTCTTTGAGTTTCAAAGAATTTCGCCTTTCGAATTGGTTACCTCCACCCCTCCCATTTTATGTGACTACCAAAAAATTAGAGCTCCAAACACGTAACAAACCTCCTGCCATATTAATTGGCTATACTCATTCCCATCTAACGCCATCACTGTTAAACCAGAAACTATTCACAAGTCTAAATCTGAGAAATTCTATATAACCAGCAAAATTAATTTAATGTAACCAGCAAACACAATCAATAATATAGTTACATATAATAAGTGTAAAAATATGGATGTAAAATATGATATAACATGAATGCAATATTTGAGAATTATATGTGCAAAATATAATAAATATAGGTGCAGAATGTGATAAATATATATATGTAAACTGCGTCATTTATGGATGCAAAATATTTATTGGTTACGTGCTGACCAAAAATAATAAATCCTATTCGTTTCAATTACACCTAAAAATTCAACACCATTTTTTCTACATGAACGATTCAATTTTACCATGGGTTTAGCACCTAACTTCAATTTTCTAGTAGCCTGAGTTCTTCCATAAATGTACGGTACTTTTCTCAATGGTTCTATTTTCTCTTGCCCATAACCTTTTTCTCCACAAGTCTATTGATAAGGCCATCTTCTTTACTCTGGTCTAAAAAGAGACCACCTCTTTCCCAAACCTTTTTGGCCTCTGAAACCTCCACAAGACTATCTTCTTTACTGGACAAATCAGAAGTACTCTTCCTCGGCAGAATGCCAACCTCAGACTCGTCTTCAATCCTTGCAACAATCGGCTCGTCGATGTGATACAAGGACTCCCCACTCAAGTCAGTCTTCTTCAAGAGCATCTTCTCAACCACCACACCTTCAGCCGTCGTCAGATTCAAGTCTATTATTAAGCCCGCACCCTCTTCATCTTCCGTTTGCATCAGGTTGTCTGTTCTCATGTTTCTATTATTGATTTAATATTTAAGTAAAGAGAAAGTCGTCAGAAGACAATAGGAAGTTAATATCATTTTTCCTTATTTTCTCTTTTTCTTTATATCATCCACTATTTCCTTAATATACTCATTGACTCCCTTGGTCCTCTAAGTTGGTTCCGCAGCATTATTCTTAAATAAAATAAATTAAGAAACACTCTCAGGAGCGTGTTCCAGCATTAAGTGTATAAACTCAATTTTAATATTATATAATAGATAATAAATAGGCCTAACGTCAAGTAAAAAAATAATAAAGTCTAGCACATAAATTTTAAATAAAAATATAATGAAATTTAACATAAAAAATTTGAATCACAGTAAAAAAAATAAAAGTTATTTTATTAAAATGAATATATGGACATATATACATATAACATTCACTACAACAAATTTGGTGAATAGCGGCGGCTTATTAGCGATGGTTGAATAAACCGCCGCTAAACGGACACTGTTGACCATTTTTGCGGCGGTTTACTGTATTTGGCGGCTGTTTGAAAGAAACCGCCGCGAAAATAGACGAATTTAGCGGCGGTTGAAGCAGGAACCGCTGCGAAACGGATGAATGGCAGGAATATAGCGGCAGTTGATGTAGGAACCGCCGCGAAACGGATAAATGACAGGAATATAGTGGCAGCTGAGGTCAAAACTGCCGCAAAATGTATTTTTGTTTGTTTAACATTTTTAACTTAGATTCCAATTTATTAAAAATTATAATAAAAAAATTAAATGATAAGAATAATATTTCACGTCATTCAAATCTAATTAATTAAAAAGCGATCTTCAATTTTTACGGTTAACAAAATATTTTTTATAAATAATAGATAAAATATAAACCATAATTTAATAAGTCATCTTAATAAAAATATCAATAATTTAATTTAAATCATTCAAAATAGAGCATAACTTGCATATTATACAAACTTCTATATATATAATTAGTAGCACTATATGCATTGAATGTTGAGTTGGCTTGGTGGAGTTGAAGGCATGCTGAAGGAGCTTGAAATACCGCTTTGTCCCGGGTTCGAATCTCTCCCAAGAAACTTTCAGAATTAATTATTCTGAAAGAAGAGGTGGTGCACCGACGGTGCAACAGGACCATGAAAGAGCATGGTTCACAAGTCTGAACCGCTAATTTATAATCGGTTTAATGAAAACCAGTTTGTTTTCAACCGGTGCTATTTAGCGGTGGTTCTTAGCCTACCGCAAAATGCATCGCCACCTTATTTTGTGTTTCGCGGCCGTTGTGAAAAACGCCACAAAACCGTTTAGCAACGCCGCTATAGGCGGTGGTTGGATAACCGCCACCAAACTGTTTGGCGGCGGCTAAAAACCACCGCGAAACAACAAAAAAACCGCCGCTAAGTCCCGCTTTTTTTGTAGTGATTATTTTTTTTTTTTAATGACATGTTACTTTAAAATTAATTTTAGCAAAGATGAACAAGTTTGTGAAATGATACTTAGTGTTATGAATTATTGGTGTTGGCAGCCGCCGGCACTATGCAGCACTATGCTGCATAGTAACCCAATAAATTATGACCGTCCATTCCAAATCAAGTTACTATGTTGCATAGTAAATGAATCATAACCGTTCATTCATTTTCATATAATAGTAAATCTTTTACTCTAAATAGGGCTATGATTTCATAAGTTTTTTATATTCAGAAATCAATAAGAATTTCTCTCTCTTGCTCTCTCTAGTTCTCTCTTGCTTTTCTCTCTTTTATAGCTTAGGTTTTATAACACGTTATCAGCACGAAGCTCTGATTTATTCACTTTGAAGCACGAGAGCTCTAAACTTGAGTAAGAGGAAATTCAAGGTAATGAATTTTAATTATGTCAAAATCTCCTCTTAATATATCTATGAAGGAATTATTGATCTTGAAAGATAAGATCCATGATGATTGAATGGGTCCTAAAGACACCATTAAGATTGAACCATGAACCTTAAATTATGATGGTTAATTGGTATGTCCTGAAGACACCAATTTGATGTGCATCTAGAATGATCACATATAACCGGTTCACATGA
>JASCZI010001395.1:0-15876 GCA_036250425.1 Stylosanthes scabra | reverse complement strand
TTTTATATATATATATATATATATATATATATATATATATATATATATATATATATATATATATATATATATCATAATCTTCTTGATATACTTAACAAAGAAAAAATAATTCTTTAATTTTGATTGATTCGATGATATAATACTTTATTGTTTTCATATTGAAAAATTAAAGATTAAAAGTACACGTTTTTTCACGAATAATTTGCTAATAAATATTTTGAAAAATGAGATGTGGTATGAGTTATTATTTTTATAAAGAGAAAAATTGATTTTCTAATTAATTGATTTAATTGTTGATTTAATTGTCATTTTCATTTTAACATCACTAATATAAAATAAATATATTTATACAAAAATTAATAGTACAAAAAATCTCGCTAAACATGTGTCCGAAAAAACATATTTTAGGATCACCACAAAAAATATTTTACTAAAAATTATTAAACGGATACTTTTTATATTTCTAATATATTAAATACATAAGAAAATATAAAATTTGAATAAGTTCAACACCACCCAATCTACTAATTAAGGTTAAGATATGTGTTTGAGTTAAATTAAAATAATATTACAGCAAGTGATTATTAATTACTATTTGTCTTCATATCAAGCATGGCATACTCCTACAATTTAAGTCTATTTTATGGTCCACTTTGTGAAGGATCTTGCTTCAAATTTGGGATGTGCAATCTCATTAATCAAGCACACATATGTTGGTGCTGATTTGGTATTTTATTAAATAAACGCCATATGCTAATTAATTAATTGATTGATTAGTCTTTTTCTCATTACTTGGACATTATCATCATCACAAGGAGGGACACATAATGAATAATGTTAATGACTTGATGTAACTTTCCCAAAAAGCTGATTTTGATTCATAATCATGATTAATTGTGTATTATGAGTAGCATAAGGACAAGTAGGGGCTGCCATTATATTCTATTTACATCACAATTAGCTAAAAGATTTGGGGCAAACACTCAATTCCGTCGGGATAATTTTAATTTAGGCGACGGCATTTTTAATGGTATGAAAATCTCATTTCTGCTATTTATTATTAAAATTTGCATAAATAGATCTTTGAAGTTGGTTTGTACTCTAAATTTGCAAATTAATTTTAGAGCGATCTCTTTATTCAAATGTTTAAATGATTGATGGTCGAATTGAAATTTTCAAATTATTAAGAGTATCGTCGTTCAAATTGAATATAGTTAATGATTGAACTGCGTGCTTAGGTTAATCTCTTTTTTAATTATGCTCTTAGCATTTTGATATTTGTTTACATATGGAGTCTTGGGCATGCTAGCTAGCTGTGCTTTAAGGAGACAATGACAAATACATAATTTTCGTATGCAAATGCCAACTAAGAGAAGTGTGTCACACAAAATTTAACTCTCAATTAATTTATTAAAAAATTACAAAGAAAAAGATAAAATTAAATGACACATTGCCAACAAATGATTCTCCTAGTTGGATTTTTATTACATGCATTCGCAATATACGGATCAATTGACAATGTTTTCTTTCTTTATTTTATTTAATTTCCATTTCCGATAATAACGTGACATAGAATATGATTAATTTGCAGTCACAAGGCTGTGAGATAGACTAATTTAATTTTAGATTAATTAATTAAAAGTAATAGTAAGATCATGCATGAGGCAGGCAGGCCGTACAGACAGAAAAACCAATGCAAAAGCTTTATTAATGTATGGCAAATTGGCGTTTAATTTTTTTAATTTATTTACAAAAAGAAATAAAAGATAAAAAATGTCCTCGATATTCTCGAATGCATAATGTGACTTCAAATTTGGCATTAATGTCAGATTAGAAATGGGTGTTGGCAAAAAAAGTTGGGGACATGAATTTGGTTTTATTATGAATGATGGAAATTGAATGGGACGTGATTATGAAGTAACATGAATTATTGCATCAGTCTCTTGGCAGGGTAACAAAAGGAAATTATTATTATTATTATTATTAATTTATTATTATTGCATAATGGAGGGCCATCTATTTCCATTATTATTTCATGAGAAATTAAAAAATTAAAATACAATTACTCATTTGATTACAAAGGTAAATAATAAATTATCCTTTTTTATATCTAACTTGAGTCAATTTATTATTTAATTGATTCGTCTATTTAAATAAATATTAAAATTTAAATCACATTTTATATATATAGCACTTTATTAGTTAACAATAAATTAAAAGATTTTTTAATTTTACATTTGAATTCTAAGTGTCATCAAGTAATTAGTAATTAAAATTTAGAGTGTTATGAATTATGATGCTTAGGAAATCTCGAGTACTTGAATATAATCGATTATTTTATGACAATTGATAATTAAAAGTATTAGGTATATACAGAAAATTATTTATTAAATTAGTCATTATATATTAATATATATTATTTCATATATATATTAAATATAATGTTATATTTATAAAAAAAGTCACCAAAATATTTATGAATTAGAATTTTTCATCACTACTCTAAAAATAATATTATTGTCTGCCGCAAGTGCATGCAGATTTTTTGTTTTTGTGCACGTAGTTAATTAACTACCCACTAAGTTCATCATTGCATGTGCAGTTTGTTTATTTGTTTTATTATATTTTTTATTCATAGGTTTTAACATTTGACTCTCCAATATCCTCGACCACGAGACAATAACTAATTAGTAATTACAAACCTTCGCTGGAGTTTTTTTTTTTTTTCCTTTTTATGCACTAGAATATTCATACTCATCAAATCAAAAATCCAATAATTAATTTTTTGAGTATTGCAAAAATAAAATAGACGACTCTTCCAGATAAATAAGTTTTATTCCTATTCTAAAAAAAAAATTAAATTCGAAAAAAATAATTATCTAGCTATCTACTCTAACTTGCATTGTTGAGTTTACTTTCTCTTTTTTTAATACATACATTTTTTATATATATTTTTTCAATTATATAAACTATTTAAAAAAATTATAACAAACAAAGATACTACTACCTGTAGTTCGACCAAACCCCCTTTTATTTTTCTTTTCCTTTTTTTTTTCTTTTTTCCATCCTCCAAGCATGGGCCATGTGCATTAAATAAGAGGGAAAGTGTGTAAGGACATTAAAAAAAAAAATATATAGACAAATTGAATTAATAATGGGAAGAAGCTAACCTTATGAATTTACTTGAAAAGGTGAGCTAAGTATAATAATAGAGTTATTATGGAAAGAGTCTTTGCCATCAAGATGAGTAGATAACAAGTAGATGCTATAAGAGATTGATTCCATCACCACCACCACCTCAACTCTTTTTTCCTCACATTTCTCTTTCACTCTTTTCCTCCATTATTGCTCACAATATTCATATATACCTCCAACCATATTCACCCTACTTTAATTTAACCACCAAAGAAATGAATATATCATAAAAAAGTGGACAAAAGTTAGCAAAAGTTATAGGTCATCGAAAAAATTAAATAAATAAATAAATTATAAAATAAACCACTAATATTACTCCTGAAACGTTAAAATATCAAAATGATCTCGAATTTTTTTGATGATAAATTTTTTTTCAAATTATTTAAATTGTTTTCAGCACGTTTTTAAATAATTGATAAATATTTTGTTCATTAACAAAAATTGAAAATATTTTTTGTAAATTTTTTTAAAATTTGAGGACAATATTAATGATTTATTCTAAAATATAATAGGTTATTAGGTCATCCATCATCATATAGAACAACTACATTTTTGTGATTAATTACTTTAGTGGAGAATGGATATTAGGGGTGGATCATGTGTGTTTGTGCTTGCCCCTCTTTTTAGGGCAAATCTTTTGCATCTTGACTTGTGGAAATAGTATCTTTATTATCATAATAATTTATTTTTGGCTCTTTCTTTTTTCTCCATTCAACCTAAAGTTTTTGTTATTCTACATGTGAAATCCACTCCACCACCATTCTTCCTTATAACACTCATCATCATCATCACATATACATTATGAGAATCTCCCTCACACTACTTTCTCTCTCTCTTGTGCTTTGTTTTATTTTCTTTGGGAATCTCATTCATCACCTCCACAATACAAGCATATAAAACCAATCTTTTGAACATGTCAAGCCTCAATCTCTCACTTTCTCTCTGTCAGTGTGTGTGGGAGAGAGAGAGAGAAAGAAAACAAAACAAAAACAAAGGGTTCATAATTAATTGAGGAGGATCTTCTGCATGACAAAGTGGAACTGAAAGAACACTTTCTTTTTATTTTTTAATAATATTTTTTTATTATTGTTGTTGTTGTTTTTACTAGTTAGAATTCCTAGAGAATCGGTTAAAAAATTATAAGTAAAATTTTATAGAATAAATAAATCATATACATTTTTTAATTTCATATATAAAAGTTTAATTAAGTAGATTTAAATTAATCATCATCCTAATAGAATTATGACATTTATATTCTCATTGAATAATATAGATATTTGAAGATAAGAATATCACCCACCAAAATTGACATTTATATAATGATGACAAAAAAACGAATATATATGTTAAAATTTTTTTTTTAAAAATTATTTCCATTTTCTCAATGAATGTAATGTATGTCTTAATAAGTAATAAAAAAACTTGGGTTTCTTTTTACTTTTTAAAAATAATTTTTAACCGTGCTAGGACAAACTTAGGGTAATGGTTTTAATGGTGGAAATGGGTGTGTGAGTTGAGCTATCATTATTTCTTGTAATGGAAACATGCCTTACTTGTGTTCAAGATACTTGAAAAGAGGGTAGCTTTATATCCATCAATGGCCAACAAAAATTTTTGACCGTTAGGTTTGAAGCAGTGAACTTCTCAGAAAATTGCATGCACTACTCAATACTCATCATCCGTGGGGTCTTTTTTGCGGACCCCTTCTTTTTAATTAAAGCTTCAGAAAATAAATAAATAAATAAATAAATAAATAAATAAATAAAAGAGTACTTGATTCTTTTTCTATCTTAAACCTCTTAGGAATAGGAGGAATATTTATTATTATTGTTATTTCTTACTAAATAATTCAGCTCCAGCAAGATCTTCTTCCATTATAATCTTTTGGTATGTATTTCCCTGTTTTCAATAGCATATGTGAGTTCACTATCAGAATTCAATTCCCATGAAATGAAAAACCACCAAAATTGAATAGCAAATGTGATAAAAGCAATAATGAAAGTGAAGGTGGGGGATTTTGGGAAATGGTGTTGGTCAATGGCAATAAATACATGATTTAGTTGGAATGTGTTTTAAGAATATTAGTTAACAGATTTTTTTTCAAAATTTTTAAAATAAATTTTAAAACTTACCATTTAATTTATATTTATTATAAAAAATTCCAATTCATAATATTTTTAATAAAAATATTTTTAAAACCTTAAATTATAAATATAACTACTTGGCCAGATCATTTTCCTCTGAAAATACATTTCCCAATACAAGATGAATTTAGGGTAGGTTTCTTTCAAATTTATTCTAGTAGTATGAGGTGATTTTTATTGTCAGGATTCATAATTTCATGTGCATTAATGTGTTTCTTTCCCCCAAAATAGGACAGGTCAATTCACATTTAATTTTCACACACACATATATTTTTTTGATCAGCATTAATTTTCACACATTGTATTCAAGAAAGTTGAAATATGGTTATTCTTGAGATTTGTTAAAATTATTATTATTAGTAATAAAAAGCTTTTCATTTCTTTTAATAAATATATAATTTATGTATTAAAAATTTAAATTTTATAATTTTTCCATGTAAATATTTTTTTATTAATAATCTTAATATATGCCCTGAAAATATATATTAATTAAACTTTTCTAGGCTAACCACATTTGTTAGTTGAGGATGATGAGTTTGCAGTTGCAAGTAATTAAGGAGGAGAGGGTTTTGTCTATGCCATTGAATGAATTTCCTTGCATTAATAATTGTACAATGATACCTAATTTTTTAATTAATTAATTTTGGAACATGTTAAAGTTTACACACAAGAAGGAAGGTCTAAGGGCAAAAAGAAAAAAAAAAAAAGAGAAAAGAAAAAAAATGTAAGCATTGAAGTAAAAGTCATACAAGAAAAGGAAAGTCATAGTACAAAAATTCAAGAGTCCTAGTACTGCATACATCCATTGCAAATTATTTATCACTTACAAAATTTTGATACATTTAAAACTTATAATTCGTATTCGTCAATGCTATTTGTACATTTATTTTGGCAAATTAAGTTCAACTAAATTATTATTTTTATGTTAAATAGAAGATCATTTTGGTGTTAAATATCACAAAAAAATAACACCGAAATAAATTTTTATTTGACATCGAAATAATTTTATATTTAACATATAATAAATAATTTGATTGGACAAAATAGATGTACATCTAGAATTATTGATTTGTATTTAGGTACATTGAATCTTAAATGTGTTAACATTTTTTAAATAACAAATTAAATAACCCTTTAATACACTTATAATTTGCAAAGAAACAACATATCACAACAACACAATTGATCTTGACATGTCTTTAAAAGATGGATGAACAATTATTATTTATATATAGTTCATCCATGTGAGAAGAAATAGACATAAGTTGCAAGAAACTTAAGGGTGTTTATTTGTAGGGTAGGTAAGAAGTTGATTAGAACTTGGATTAAAAGGATATATTTGAATTTGAGTCATTAACAAGTTAAAGTAGAAGAAGTAGTGCTTGATAGAAGATATGAAAATTAAAGAGAACCTATGATGTAAATGAAATCTTCGCTTACTTGAAAAAGCAAAAGCCAAAAGCTACTAAAGCACTACAAGAACAACATGTATGTCACGTAGGCATTACACTAAGATGGAAAATGTTAATCAAACCAACTTATCTTGTGTACACTACCAATTCTTTATTTTTTATATAACCATTTTAAAAGTAAAATATACCAATTATAATTATTCCATTATTTATTATTGCTACTTACTATCACTATGGGGTTTTTTAATTTAATTTTTTTATTGAATTAGTCATATAATAATTTTAAGATTAGGGAACCAACCAAAGTGTTGGTGTAATTGTTGAGATAAGTTGTGGGACTGGAACCTAGAAAAGGAACTCATTTTAAATTTTAGAGAGATAACAACTATATGGGAGGGCAAATCTAACTACACCTAAAAGGAATTGATATCTTCTTCCTAAACCCTCCTTCCCTTCCCATGATAAGAAACGAATAATTTTGAGAAACAGAAAGAAAAATCAAGCAATAGTTAAGCAAAGCTTTTCTAAAAGTTGTTACTCTTGCCGAACATACTATTAAAATTCATTTTTATTAAACCTTTCTCCTACTTTGTTTACTACTACATAACCCCAAATCCGACAGGCCGAAGACTAGTCGACCGTGAAATCTCAACACTCACTTAAGTAGACTAGTGAACTAATTACTAGACCAACCTAATTTGATTGGTAGTTTTCTCTTTTTTTTTCTTTTTGTGGTGTGGAAGTGGGCTTTTTTGGGTAAGAAAGTGATTTTCTTTTTCATTCTGTGGTTTTTTATTATTATATTTTTGGACATGACCCATATGGCTTTCTAATTGCTGAGTCAAGCCCAATATCTGAAAAATTAGTGGGCTACGCTAACCTTCAAAGGGTAACTGATTTTGGGCCGCTTGTGTTTACACTAGCTATTGCAACGTGAGAAATATTACAGCCGAAAAGGAAACAGCCAAGGCCTAGCACCCCAATTCTCTCTGATGAACAAAGAGAGAGTGGGTGTGTAAGTAGAAAATCTAGGATTCGAGATTGTCCAATCCAATCCAATGAAAAAAAAATTGAGAACCATTCTTTGTTTTTGCTGGTTTTCTTTGCGCTCTATGACTACGATTCTAGGTTTGCTTCGACCAAAACAAAAATAAAAAAGACGAAAATAATTGTTCTGCTCTGTTAAATTATGAACATATTTGTTAGGTGCAGTCGTGCGAAGTGAAAACACATTCAGCTACCAAATCAATTATTCATAAAATAGATATTAATATAAGTTACGCAATATATGTTTACGATAATGCTACATGATCTTCATACACCCCATTTACAACACGAAAAACATAAAAAAAATTTACAAAACACATGAATACAACATACGATGGCATAAAAACATTTACGTATAGCACAGAAATAGTGTATCTTAACACAAAAATCAAAATTAAAAAAAAAAGAAAAAGAGTATATAAAAGTACACAGTGATACACATATATTAATTCAAATACTTATATACAAATGCACAAATACATTGAAGGGCTAATCTAGTGGTTGATATGACATTGGAACCTGTTTTGCAGAATACCAAATCCACTTTGGTTCCTTTGCTTTTGGGGTATAAAAGACAAACAATTCCAGGAGACTTTCTTCCTACTACAAGGGGCTACCAAATTTTCTTTTCAACAATAAAAAGGAGTAATATTCATGTCATCACAACGTATAATATTTATCAGTTTTCTAAGGTTTTTGGCACATAACATTCTGTGTTACAATTTCATTTCCATCTCATCTTTAGTGCCTAAAATGTTGATAAACAGAATGAAAGAAACTTGCTATGTTGAATAACAATAACATTCCAGAGCTATACATTGCAAATCACAGCAGAGATCAAGAAAATTCATCATATGAAATATTTTCACAACATTCACAGAATGGAAGGTCAACCAAGCCAGCACAACAGCAATCATAAATTGGAAACTTGACCTATCCTACTACCAAACCTGCATTTCAGACATCCCTAGCATCTCTCTTTCAAAGCCTTTTTCTAGCACACAATTTTTCGTCATCATCTTTAGTTTTCGCGACAATAGGAGCTACATGCACTGAGCAAACTCTTTAACTTTCACCAGAGGAGCCTCCCCTAATCAACGAACCACGACGGTGGCCACCAATTATCGCATCTTTGAGTCGATATATGGGAACAAGGACCCTGCTTCTTGCCTGCATAAACCGCAAAAATTGGACTTGAAGCATTAATTAAAAAAAGGGGAAGAAAGCAAATCAGGGCAGTTAAAGCTTTGCACCCAAATGTAGTAATAGCAATCTTAATTTTGAAGCATTCATTCGTACTCCAAATATCACCATCACAAGAATCTTAATATGTAAATGAAAACTAAGTGCACATGTTGTCATGCTAATTGTAGTTTAGTATGCTGTGCAAAAGTACGGTCAAAGACACTAGTCTAAATAAGTGTGACAAAATCAGACTTATTTCCTTTTCTTTTTTTTTTTTTTTTTGTGCACACTAGGGTATCCACCGGATTGAAAGCCCAATGACTAATTCTCGGGTGCTGCAAAGGCAAAGTGAGCGACCATTCCAAGCAAGCAAACTCCCTTTCCATCATCCTCTAGGGAGAATCGAATCCGGAAGAGATGGTTAAGGCACACAGACCCTCATCCATCTGTGCCAACTGCGTTGGTAAATTAGACTTATTTCTATGTTACAAGTAAATGTAGTGCTATAAACCGATACATTTTGCTTTTATATAACACCTAGTGCATTAATGTGGAAATTCACTAATGACAATGTCACACTCTATCTATGATCTATCTATCAAAAGATTAATTGATACAACAAACAACAACAAAGACTTATCCCACAAAGTGGGATCAACTACATAGATCAAACAAATAGAGATAGTGTTTACACATAGATCTTCTTTGACTATCTCATGTATGGCCTTCTTGGTTTTACACCGTCATAATCAATAAATCATAAAGTTCTACATTTGACTATTGAGATAGTAAAGGTAAAAGGTCATACACATAACTGGTCTAGGAACAATATATTATAAGACGAATATGTTAAAATACTTTTAAATTGATAGTGGATGAAAATCTTTTAAACAAAAAAACAAAATAAAGCTTATCTTAGTAAGAGTTGAATGACAACAGAATACCTCATCATTTACACTAAGCCACTTGAGTTGCAAAGCTCTTTCCTGCTGCCAGCGATGCCCAAGCATTACAAGGCCCATCACTGCAGCAGCAATGAAGACAGACCAAAATGTGCTTGTCTCTTTTGCATGAGCATATACGGAGGCAGCTCTTCGCTTCCACCAAGCTCCACATGGAAGATTTGAAGGGCTGTATTTATCATCTTCAGAAGGTGTCTTTGATTCTGGTAAATTGGGAGAGACATTTGACCCTTGCTCTGGTAATTCAATAGTTTCGGCATCAATTATGGTTTCTCCATATGGTACACCACCGATGGCCGTTTCACTGTGGAAAGAAGTGTATTTTGCAGAGTCATACACAGTTTCCTCTTTTCCAGTCAAATCAAAACCAGGTAGAGCTGTACCTTCCTCAAACTGTTTCCCATAAACAGACAACCTGCTGATTTTCTCATCAAAATATGGTATACCCTCGAAATCCTCTGGAACATTTAACCCTTCAAATGTCAAGTTCTCGTCATCCTTTCCAACAGATCTGGTCCCTTCTTCATTAGTACTCTCAGAATGAACATCGTTGCTTCCAGATTCGTCATGAATCTCATCATAGTCAGGCTCCACGGGCAAGTTCTCATGTTGATTGGGCGGAAAAACAAAGTGACCAGACATGAACAATGCACGAGACGTTTCTGCTTCATCCTGTCCATGTACATCGTCCTTGTCGCCATCCTTCAACTCAACTTCATCTGGACCAGGAGAAGCAGCATATGTTGATGCTGTGAGAGATACGACCTCCCAATCAGCCCCACGGGAAGTCTTTTCGTCTACATTCTCATTGTCAGCCATCTTTTGTATTCATCATAAAAACATGTCAGAAATCCAGTTCTACGTAGAGTAAACTTAGTCAAATAAACAATTAAATAAAAATGCACACATACATGAAAAGTATATATGAAAATCAATCACCAGCACAAAACTGCAAGTTTTGAAGAAAAGATTATACTAAAAATGATACAATGACGAACATAACGTAACTGGATGTGCCGGATTTTGCCGTTTGCTTAGTTTTTTTACCCATGTATATGTGTGTGGGTGTGGGGTTGCTAAATTTATAAATCAACAGGCACACATCATCACCAAATTATAAATCAATTTCATTTCTTCAAATAAGTGAGTTCAAAAGCCAAATTTAACTACATGAAAAGAACAAAACTCAATTCAATCAAAATTCCTTGCAAACAATCCTTGCCGCTTTTAATCTAGTTACTTCGTAAAAAAGTTGTAAGGTGGAGAATTCCTTGGTCCATCTAAATTATTCCATTCATAACTCGCCCCTGGATCTATTTGTTTACACAGATTTGATAAATACATTTAAAAGTAAGTTTAGATTTTCTTCCTTAATGTTTTTTTTTTTTTTTTGGACTTCTTCCTTAATGTTTTAAACATTGGCAAAGTTACACATCTATCCTCTATCAACTATCTATTCACTCAGCCTGGTCCGCACCTGCCACCCACTACCTTACCAGCATGGCAACATGGTGTCATCGCCATCTCACAGAGTAGTAGCCACTAACTACCGCCTGGACGTGACCATATTTGGGTGTTCTAGCATCACCCACCTACCACCAAGATCTGCTCCAATGATGCTAAGCCTATCATGCTGACTAGTAACACTGCACAATAGCTAAAATTTTTCCTCAACCATGAGTTCATTACTATGGGCCTCGCCAAACTCCTAGATCGGAGCCATCATCGACAAGAGGCATAAAAACCTGCAACATGTTATGAACCATCACGTCTTTGAACCACACAACTGTCACAACACATCGCCTATCACCCTGTGACATTCCCACACTAACTCATATCAGATTTGCAAAACTTCAATTGAGGCTATTAAGAGATAGTTAAGGATTGGGGGTATTTTTCTATGTTTATAAACTTGTGTGGTGTTGTTGAATGCATAAATTTTTGGTGATCTTCTTACAAACGAATGCATAGAGAATGGAGAACGGAATATTAAATTAAAACCAGGTTAAATGGGTAATCTAAAATGTTGACAAACCTTGGTGGACCAAGTAATCATAACCAAGTTAAAATTTGAATCACAACTAATCGTAAATTCCATACAGTTCTTACAGTTATTAACTACTATTTCTCTATTTACTCAGCAAAACTCAATCTAACAAGAACAGACTCCATCACAAGCTCATCAATGCAACTGAAAACAAGCACAACTACTAATGAACACCAACAGAAGCATCTAAGTGAAATAACACCCCATACAGGATCATATCATAACACGAGCACAAACCCAAATAAAATAAACAACAAATTCAATTCTAGCCACAAAGATCAGGTTCTAAATAAATACATGGTTTTAGTTTTGTTACACAAAGAAATACATAAGTTAAGGCAAACAATTATTTTTATTTATTTATTTATTTTTAAAAAGAGCTGAAAAACCCAACACTACTACTAAATCAGAAATAGAAACAGAACAATGGGTTAGGAGATGAGGTTCCTATGAGTTCGGGGAGGTGCTGAGTGGGGCGGGGGAATGGGGCAGTACTATATTGTTATTTAAGATTCATCTATTGGGTAAGTTACCCTCTGTAGCAGTGGAGTGAGGAATGGAAAGGAGAGGCTTTACTGGCTCAAACTGCTGTCAAGATTCACCCCGAGACTTGATGGCACTTAGAAAGCATTTGCTTTGTAGCAGCCCTACCTAATCACTTATAGATATCCTGACTGCTCAAATTACCAAAATAGTTTCTTGCAAAATATATCGATTAGCATTTACACTTATTGATAAGTATTTTATCCCGACAGTCCTTGAGTCTTCACCCAAAATAATCCTCTTTCCTTAGAAAGAATCCCCACAAAAAACCATTCATTAAATCTCTCCCTTGCATAAGATCATACACTGAAATCATAGCATATATATCCAATAACATGCTATGAGGAAATTTTAAGCCCCTGAATCAAGTTCAAACAAGAACAGATAGTAACTTAATGAATTAGCTTGTCTCATGCCAAATTCTAAAACATCATTTGGATAAAGCTTGATTTCTACTCCATAAACACCTGAAGACGGAACACACAGTCATTAACATTCTTTAACTACACACAAATATACATGTTCTTAAAAATAAAACAACATAAGGTACAAACAAAGAAATTCTATTCCCATCACCATCATAAACATACTATTCACTCACAGTGCTTGATTTGCAGATGAGGCTCTTCTGAACTACCAAGCTATTTGGTTGATTTGCACCAGGATCTAATACCATAAAATCACATTCATTCATAAGCACATGTTAAGCATTTCCTTTCTTATCTCAAAGCATGCATAAATAATACTTTTTGCGAAAACGCACAAACTCTTGTTATTGATTTAATTTCGAATAAAATTCATCCTCTAATGAACCCTAAACCATTCTTACCAAATTGAAGTATATCTTGAAATCATATTTTTAGTCCTAGTTACTTATGAGACCTGAAATCAGATTCATTTGTCATTTTCTTTATTCTTCCCTGAATTAACAAAGCTTAAGAATATTATTATATTATTATTATCATCCCCAGATTCACATGAGCTTAAGTTGAACTAATAACCGCCCAGAAAGGACAACTCGCTAGCAGTTACCACCACTACACACAAAATCACAGATTTTCGCTTCCTTTGTTGAAATGATTCCTTATAGTTGATTCGGGAACAGAACGGAAGAGAGTCAATCACAATCAATCAGAATTCACAAACTCTAAATCAATTAATCATTCAATAATTATTAAACCAGAATCAAAGAATCAAATCAGGTACTTATGGGGGCGTACCAAAGATTCATGGGTCGGCTACCCAGCTAATTTCAGCAGGGTGCAAGGAAGTGAGGCCCTACGGCGGCGGTGACGGTGGTGGGGGAGCGGAGAAAGGGAAGGAGAAGGGAGAGTGAAGAGAAAAGATGAGATCGGGAGAAGAGAAATGGAAATGATGAATGGGCAAGGAGGGAGAGGGGAAGAAGATTCTGGTTTCATGGGTCAAGACTCAAGAGTGGGGCTTCATTTTCTGTGTGGTCCCTACTACTAACATATATCCCTGTCCATGCCTTATCTTTTTCGCCCTACTAAAACTACCGTGAAAAATTCGAAACTACCAATTTACCATGCAAAAAGTCAAAAAATATCCATGAATAAAAGACTAGGTTTCTATCTTAAAAAGATGAATTTTCTATGTTAAAATTTTTCAAATAACATATCAAAATTATTTAAATTATTATGTTAATTATTGATATTTCGATAAATAATTTTATTACCACCCATAAAAAGTTTTAGCGACTAACAATTTGTTAGTAAATATTAGTAAAGAGTATATTCAGTAATTTATCCATTTTTATATATTTATATAATTTTTAAAAAAATTTTACTGAAATAAAATAAATTAAATAATTATTTCTAAAAAATAATATAAAGACATTATTTACCAAAACCCAATTTTTTTTGGAAGATTTATCATTGTTCGCCTGACTAAGTGGCTAATTTTGAGAATTTCATGATCTTAGCCACTCTATGCGGCGAAACTTGATATTTTTAGCCACTCTATGTGGCCAGTTGCCTATATAAAGAAGCTCAAAGCTTTTTTTTCGTTGCTGGTCCCTATCTTTCTCACTTTTGTGGCTCTTCTAGGGATACCTCTATCTCCCTTTTTTGTATGACGCTTTATACCCAAAATGTGTCTCTACTGAACCTTGCAAGACTCTTATGCTTATGGTCGGATCGGTTTGAACCATTGAAAATATCGCATCAGCAATAACTTTCGAGTCCAACCTACGATAGTCTTGCTGTGCAGAGGTTTGAACACAAGAATGAGGACTATTCTATTTCCTCACTTTCCATTTTTCCTATTTTTTGCGATAGGATATGCGGATGCTCCACAGATAAACCGGTCCAAAGTAGGCGCACTGCACTGCATACTTCAACCTATCACTCTCTAGGATCTTATACTCCACTGCTCTTCTGATGTTATATGTCTTCACGGCCAACACAACAGCTTCTTTGTCTGCAAATTCTTAGCCAACCTCAAACTCATCGACTAGATCATCATCAGGACCACCTTGAAATCCATAAGACCCTAGATTCATTGCACCCAGGTTAAGCATCTTGAAGCTTGCAGGATGATCATATGGTCGACTAATCGCTGGTTGTGCATATGCGGGTTGCGTTTGTGCGAAGTAGTTTACCCATTGCACCTCTTCCTCGTTTTCTTCTTTTTCTTCTTCATCGCCATCCTCATCCTCCTGAGGGAATTCCATCGGCTCATTATCTACACCATCATTATCAGAATCATGATTAAGGAGATAAGGATGTGTGATAGGATCTCCAACCACAGATTCATCATGGCTGTCGACCACATCCGCCACTGGTTGATTTGAAAATGGGATGAAACCCTCACTGCTACCCACAGACATCATGTTAAGATCTAGCATTGACCGTCTTATGTTTCTTGCCACCCCCGCTAGATTGTGAGTCAACCTCTAAGTTATTCCCCTCCTCAATTAAAAGAGCATATAACTCTAACAAGGGAATAATAGCTAAATGTAAGTGTCAGTCTCGGATTAGTGCAACGTCCGCATCGTCACATAAACGAAATCTGCAAAATTAAATGCATAATACAACTATCAATACCGATTCATCCACAATTAACCAACACAACAATATTATGATTATATTATTACCTTTTGAAGTAAAGGATTCCGTCCACCTCATGCGGATTGAAGGTTCGAAGAAAATCAGAGAAGGGGGGGTTGAATCTGATTACTTCTTTTGCCAATTAAAGCAAGTGTAGCTTGCTGTGTAGTTTTGTCTCCTCGAGTTGCAGGGAGACAAAAACTTGCTGTTTACTCCTAATCACGCAGCAGAGTTAAGAAAGCTCAAGTAAAGGAGACACAAGCACATATCCTG
>JASCZI010001394.1:2534-13586 GCA_036250425.1 Stylosanthes scabra | reverse complement strand
ATAACCACACATTTAATGACTCAATTATTAAATTTTGCAATCAGTGTATCTCGGGCTTGCAGAGCCCGAGATATAGTCGGATTTTGTTTTTGTGCCTTATCTCGGGTTCTGCATGCTCGAGATACTATCTCGGGTTCTGCAAGCCCGAGATATGGGGCGAGTACGCAAAATGATAATTACTTCCTACCTTGTCTATTTTTGTAATTTTGTTATTTATTTTATTTAAATAAAAAAAATCCCAAAGTTTCTCATATTGGAAAAATAGGAAATGATGAATGAATGAGAGTTCTCTATTTCTCTTTATCGAAAATGAAATTATGAAATGAAATCTGATTTTGAGTATTAGTTCTCTATTGTGTATTTTCTTTTGTTATTTCCTTTTTACTAGTAATCATAAGACCTAAAAAAAATATAGTTAACTAATATTTTTTTTACTAACAGTTAGCAAATAAAAAATAAAACATCTATAATTATTGTTTATAGAACATTCATAACCTAAAAAAAATAGAACATTCATAATTTTTTTAGAAATAAAACATCCGAAACCTAAAGCAGCCAACAATAGAAACAGAAACATATGATTTCTAAAGAAATAGAATATCTTATTTAAATTATTGGCTGATATTGGCTGAAATTTTGTTGGTTATCTAGCATTATTGAGGTATAAATCATTTGTTTCTGCTTTTAGGATAAAAAACTGACTTAATAATTTTTTCTTATTTAATTTAATTAAGATTTTTATTTAACATATTTCTACTATTTGAAATGTAATAATATATTTAGTCGAAAAAAATGTAATATATTTATATTTGATATGACAATTAATCAATTATTTATATATTAAATGATCTAACTAATGAATACACGAAAAAATCCTCTAAAGTCTAAATTATTAACAATAATTCTACGTGAACAAGTGGTTTTCGCCAACCAAGTGCAACCAAGTGATTTATTTCTATGCTAAATAGAAGATAATTTCAGTGTCAAATAGAACTTTATTTAGGTGCATTTTTTTATACTATTTGACGCCGAAATAATATTCTATTTAGCATAGAAATAAACCACTTGGTTGCACTTGATTGGTAAAAACTACTTGTTCAAATAGTATTACCCAATTATTAATTATTTTTAAAAAAATATTCTAATCATATTTAAATTTATAATTTTTGTTATTGTAAATTTTATTATTTTAATTTAAAAATGATTAAAATATTATTTTATTTTTAAAATAATTAATAATTTTAGAGGAGATCTATCGAAACATACTCTACATTCTAAAACTTAAAGGAAGTCCAATGGAAGAAGCTTGGCATTAATGAAATAAGCAGAAGAAGAGACCTATAAAGATGCTTCAATAAATGTTGTTTTTATTGAAGTTGTAACACCCACTCTATTGTCATGCATGGTCTAGAGCTGAGGAAAAAAAATTAACAACTACATGCTGATATATATGGTTATTATTAAGAATTATTAAATAATTTAATATATTTAATTAAATTATCATTTAATAATTTTCAACTATCAATCTCATGGGACAAAAATAATTAAGTTTATAAAAACACCTTGTAGTTAAATAAACTCATATAATTAAGTTTCATATCTCTTGTAGTTAAATAATATTACGTGTAACATATTTTATATATTGTCAAAATTTATACCAACTTGTAGATTAATTATAAAATATTTGATAATTTTATTTTGTAAAACATAATATCTTAAGCATAACATTTGAGGGACAAAAACACCTTTTTTTTTTATATTCACTTTACACTACTATTCATTTTCTTGTGCGACAATTTTAATTAGATAAATAAAGCTGAGACATATAACATGATAAGATGGGAGAGAATCTATCTAATAAATTAAAGGATGACACAAAATTATGTATGCCATACAAAAATTTCACAGAAGATAATCTTTCTATAAAACTATTGACATTGTTTATAGCAACATTTATGTTTTCTTTCCCACATATCTATTTTCTAGACATACAAAGTGATCAACATCCATGATCTATCTATAAATCACAGTATGGATAAGCATATTTAAACTTAGTTATACAATTTTCTCTGCATTGCACTGTAATTTATAGAAGTTGATAAGCATGTCTATGTAAAAAGACAAAATTTTACCTATAACGATGATGATTTAAATTATCCTATAGTTATCTTAGATTCTTGGTTGAATGACAGAAATTACTAAACATTACTCAAAGCGTACAAATTAAATATAAAGAAAATAACATGAATAAATTAAAACAAGTTTATTATTGGTTAAATTTAAATGGAATTTGAAGCTACCTAAACTCAATAATGCTATATAAGTAATCATCCTCCTCCTTAACATCTAAAGCAAGCTATTGCCTTTAAAAAGAAATATCTATATTGTTTACAATATTTATTATCTAATTTACAATCAGAAAAGGCGAAATTTAGCGGCTGCTTTTTTTTGTTTAGCAGCGACTTTTAGCCGTCGCGAAATGATTTTGCGGCGATAACCCAACCGCCACCTATAATGGCCGCAAAACACAAAAAGACATTGGTGGTGTGTTTTGCGATTTAAGAACTGGTTACAAACCAGCCACATTAGAAAACTCCCTCTTTTGTAATTAATCCTGAAAGTTCCTTGCGAGAGATTCGAACTAAGGACCAGTGATAGTTTAAGCTCTTTCAACAGGTTTTCCATTCTACCAAGCCAACTCAATATTCAATAGATATGGTTCTATTAATTATATATATAAAATTGTATAATATACAAGTTGTGCATTATTTTGAATAATTTAAATTAAATTATTGATATTTTTTATTAAAAGACTTATTAAATCGTGGTTTATATTATATCTATTATTTATAAGAAAATATTTTATTAACTGTAAAAATTGAAGTTATTACTTTTAATTAATTAGATTTGAATGATATAAAATATTATTTTATCATTTAAATTTTCTTTATTGTCATTTTTAACTAAATTAAAATTTAAGTTAAAAATGTTAAATAAACAAAAATATATTTTTGTGACAGTTTTGACCTTAACCGTCGCTATATTTCTGCATTTATACATTTCGTGGCGGTTTTTTAAAACCGCCATTAAATGCGATAAACCATCGCAAAATCAATCGACATTGTCTAAATCGCTGCTATTAAACCGATGCTATTACCTGGATTTTTGGTAGGAATAATCTAATTTTTAAAAGTAGTATTTATATTGTTTGCAATATTTATTATCTTCTACATATCTATTTGACACATGATGATCTACATCTATATTTTGGTTTTTCAGGTTACCATTGATCAACATAAATATCTATAAACCACCTTGGATAAGCATGCATTTTAGTTGTATCCTTTTATTTATTTTTTTAAATAGAACTATATACTTTCCTATTTAATAAATAATAAAAAGAAAATAATGTTAGATGATTAAATATTTTATTCAACAAGTCTAATCAAGTTGTATAACGTATACTTTAGAGATAAAAATAGTTTTTATTAAAATATACTAATTTAGTTAGTTAATTAGACTTGATTAATAATATATATATATAAAACATTACTCATAAAAAAATACTTTTTATTTGCACGGTAGTTTATAAATGTTGATAACTATGTCAGTTAA
Source organism: Stylosanthes scabra (assembly GCA_036250425.1). NCBI lineage: Eukaryota > Viridiplantae > Streptophyta > Magnoliopsida > Fabales > Fabaceae > Stylosanthes > Stylosanthes scabra. The sequence continues at coordinate 9,971 of JASCZI010001394.1, read as the reverse complement.
AAGGACAAAAATTTATTTATAACGATGATGATCTTATTCTAACTATAGATTAAAGTAAAGTAAATATGGGTATACAGTACAATTATCTTAGATTCTTAGATATTTCAAATACTTACAATTATTTCATTCTCAAAGGTTAAAGAAACATGACATGTTGTCTAGGGAAATTAAGACAGGAAGATGTCTAGTTAGTCTACAAATCATATATGCTAATTTAATGAGCCATCTGTGAAGCACATGCACTGGAATGAATTCCTATTGAGTTTGATTCTAACATATTATTTTGTGGTGTTTACTTGACTCAGAATTAAGAATAAGATAAATTCTTTCGGGAGGTAATGGTAAATAAATTATAAATGATAATTTATATATTTTATAAGTGATTATTTTTATCATGTTTAAATGATTATAATATTTTTCAATTTTAGAAAATAATTTTTTTAAATTTTAAATAATAATTTAATTATTAATTTTCTAATAACTCATAATATTGATTACGTAGCATTGTTGTATGAATAATTACTCTGATAAAATCAAATATTGGTAATGAATCAAAAGGTGGGGAAAACTATTTAATTAATGAAAAAGACTAGGGAGTCAATATATTATGATTAATAGGAAGCTAACATATAGTTATGGATGATAACTCATGTAAATTTTGGATGATAACTTAATTTTGAATATATTAGTTATGGATGATAACTCATATAAATTTTGGATGCTAACTTAGTCATTGACTCCCTAATATTGGTACTGTAGCACTGTTCTTAATTAATTAGTTTATGTAATTAGTAATTTGAAAAAATTATTGTATTCAATGTTAATATTATATATTGGAAATCCTAATTTTAGATTGACTTTTAAAATATATTTTGTTTGAATTTTTTTTTAAAGTAGCATTTTTTTTTAAAAAATAGATATTTAATATTGAGATAAATAATTCAACAAATTTGTATAATTATATTTTATTGTATTTTTAATTTTATTTTTATAGGTAAAAGTAAAAGATAAATTTTTATTTTAATTGAATTCTTTTATTCAAATGCCTTAAATTTTGTTTTAAAAATAATCTAAAAGAACTAAGAAATCAATTTACACTTTAATTTTATCTATGATAAAAAACTTAGTTAAATATTACTAAAATAAAATTAATTACATTGAAGATTTATTAAATCAAATTAGTACCCTGTAAGCAATAATAAATTACATTCCTTTAACTATTAAAATATGAAAATCCACTTTTTATAGCTTTCTATACTATGTGCTGGTTTTATAAACTAATGGCATAAACTAAGAAACCCTATAATTATTGTTATGTCGTTGTCTAGTTGTAGGTTGTAGTTACAATTACCATGACCAATGATGTAATAGTTAATAAAATATACTAAATAAAAGTGTCTGTATTTTTTTATATAATAATTTTAAGACTTTTTATTAAGTATTAAGTATTAACTAATAATACAATATTAATTATAGGTTTTAAAAAATATATACTTTTAGTGCTTTTAAATATATCATTTTTATTTTAGCCTCTAAAACTAAGGTAGATGCTTTCTATCTCTATCTTTATATACTACCAAATTTTGGTTTATAAATATCTTAGCATATACATTTAATTAGTCTTACAATTAAAATGTTTTTTGTTTAGTATAAATATGTTCTAACTCTTCTTAGTTTTTATAAATATCACCATTCAACATAAAATAAACAATAAACACAATGGTAAATTTTAAAACTAGACAATAACCTAAAAACTTAGAGTACCTAGGAGTTCTTTAATTTTGATATAATTAATAGTTTAATATTTATCTTTAAAGGATTTTATTTTGTATATTCCATATATTGAAGAATATATGTAAATCTAGACTCATATTATGACCTATTGAAGAATATGTGTAATTGTGCGTGTGCTGGTTATTTCTAGGTGTGGTGGTTTGTATTATCATTAATTGATAGTACTTACTACTTAGCCTCTTGTTTTGAACCTGGTTTTGTGTTGTTTATATTGATTAAAACTATATCAATTAGATTAGATTGGATCATATTTTTAAAAATTACATGAATTATATAGAATTTTGATTTACTCTTTTAGATCATTTTAATTTAATCTAAATTATATAATATAATATTTTCTCTTTTAATACTCAAGATTAATTTTTAATGAAAACAAACAAAAATTGAACCAATCTCATACATTTAGATGATAACAATTCCAATTATTTTTTTTTTTTTTTACAAAACTGGCACCGGTGAGAGATTAATATTCATGATTTATCTAGACATGACACTTAATTACAATAATATGAAACCAAAACCGCCCATTGATTAGTATTCTCTCTCCATGATTTTGTATTGAACATAACATTTCTTAGTTTTTCTCAGGCCATACTGCACCTGGTTTTGGTTTTTGTCATCATATACTTGAATTATTCTTGGTTGCTTTATTTTTCTACCTAATTAGCCAGAATCGAAACTTAGTAATAAATCATGTTAATCCATGATATGACTTTTCGTAGGAGTGAAAAATAATTTTTGTTAATATTTTTTATATGTGCAACAATAATAACTTTTGATTTGAATGAAGAAAACAAGGATAATGTGTCCTAAGTTTCCTTTTGAAGAGTTAAAGAACAAAATTAAAAACTTAGAAATCAAGGGAAAAATCTGATTGTCTATATAACCAAGAAAAGTTAAAAATTTGAATAGTACAACTTGCTAATTATACATTGAAATAAAATGAACTTGGTCCTGAAGGAATATGATTAATGATTTATATAAAAAATAATGTTATTTGAACAAGTGATTTTAACTTATCAAGTCTAATTAAATTATTTATTTTTATGTTAAATAAAATATTTTGATGTCAAATAATATAATAAATAGCACTTTAATAAAATTATATTTAACATTAAAATAATTTTTTATTTATCATAAAATATTTAATTAAACTTGATTGATTAAATTACTTACTAATATAGAATTATTACTATATCTCCTCATGGCACTGACACACTTTCAAATTGTCCACTCATTGACACACTTTCAAATTGTCCACTCATTTAAAGTCTTTTGCTACATATAGACTCAACACTTAAGATTTAGTTATTAATTAGTTACTAATTAATTACCTTAATTAAGAAGAGTTTAAAAGTAAGAACCTTGTACTATAAATAACCCCTTTAACTACCTTCATTTTCATCAAACAAACATCAAACCATCCAAAAAACAAACATCAAAATATTAGCATCCAAGAAGATGAAGATGTCTGTTCCTGTGATAGATTTCAGCACTCTCAATGGTGCCAATAGGAGTGAGACCATGGCTCTATTACATGAAGCTTGTCAAAAGTGGGGATTTTTCATGGTAATCATTAATTAGCAGGACAATGAGATTTGTGCTATTTCTAATTTCCTCCATTCATTTTTCTTATTCTTCTTCTTATTATTATTGCTTGTGTGTAGATAGAGAACCATGACATTGACACCAGCGTGATAGAGAAGCTGAAGAAGCTGGTTAATGAACACTATGAACAAAACTTAAAGGATGGGTTCTATAAGTCTGCATTAGCAAAGAAAATGGAGAAACAAGAGAAAACTTATGATCAAGATTGGGAAACAACCTTTTTCATTTGGCATCGCCCCAACTCTAACATTAAGGAAATCCCAAACATTTCTGACGAACTTTGGTTAGTCCAACTCTTAATATTTATTATTTCATCATTACTGTTATCATTTGATCTATATAATAAAAAATATTATATATATATTATTATGTTTTTATCTTGACATTTTTTATTTTTAGTATTAAAACTATTGGATAAGACATAAAAGAATAGAACACGGCCTTTATATTGTATGAAATATATATATACACACACAAAATATATAAACATCATTTTTCACATGGTGTTATATATGCAAAATGCAGCAAAACAATGGATGAGTACATTGCACAACTCCTTCAGCTAGCAGAGAAGCTATCTGAGCTCATGAGTGAGAATCTTGGCTTGGAGAAAACTTTCATCAAGAAATCATTCTCTGGTTCCAATGGCATTGGACCAGTCATGGGTACAAAAATAGCCAAATATCCTCAATGTCCAAATCCAGAGCTTGTTAAAGGCCTTAGGGAGCACACTGATGCAGGTATTATTATTATTATTATTATTATTATCATTATTATTATTAAAATATTTGAATTTATTGCTGTGTGGGGATGGATACAGGTGGCATTATTCTGTTGCTCCAAGATGACCAAGTTCCAGGCCTTGAATTCTACAAAGATGGCAAATGGGTTGATATTCCACCATCCAAGAACAATGCCATATTTGTCAACACTGGTGACCAAATTGAAGTTCTGAGCAATGGATTGTACAAGAGTATTACTCATAGGGTCATTCCTGATAAAGATGGTAGCAGGCTTTCAATAGCAAGCTTCTACAATCCAATTGGTGATGCCATTATTGCTCCTGCACCTAAGCTTTTGTATCCAAGTCATTATTCCTATGGTGATTACTTGAACATTTATGGCAAGACCAAGTTTGGTGAAAAGGGTCCAAGATTTGAAGCCATCAAGAATATGGTCAATGGAAATGGTCACACTAATAATGGTCTAACTATAAATGAGTATTAATTAGTACACTCCTAGCTTTCTTAGTTTTATAAGTTACATGTTGTTCTCTAGTTTCAAAAAAAAAGTCAATAAGGGAAATGTAACCTTAGCACACGTTTCATTTTCATTACTAGTAGCTAGTATTTATTTTGCTTTATTGTATTATGTTTTTTTGTTTGAAGAGCAAATAAAGATTTGTTTTCTCAGTTAATCCCCTAGCTAGTTGGGGAAAAGTTTATATGAGAAACACTTCGTTAAATTTCTTTTGTATTCATTTCAATTTCCTCTGTTTTTTTCCTCCTATTTTTTTTTTTTTTTATCTCTGACTTATAAATATGGTAATGTAGTCATTACAACAACGGTAAAAACCAAATTAATTATTTTACAGGTAAAAATTAAGAGTTAGTTAAATATTGATTAACTAATTAGGTATTAAGTTAATTAGTACCAACAAACATTGTTAGTGAATCTCCAAAAGTTCTGTCACGTGAAAACTTGATCAAGATGTGCACAGCAGCTGAAGAAACTGAAAATCGTTGGTAACAAAAGTGACAATCTCAAGCATAGCAAAAGTTCACCTACATGCAACATAGTTATTCTGTATACAGTAACAAGAAAAAAACAATTGTTGGTATCATGTTTTAACGGATTTACCCTTAGGTACATATATCAATATACCATATGATATTCGCTTGCCAGTCCCAATTTAATTTTCGTAAACATTTTCATCTTCACATTTTACGTTCTACTCGTTTGAATGTCAACAAGCATGGATTTTCTTTCTAAGTTAAAACAAAAACACCACCAAGGAAATAATAATAATCTATTTGAGCTTCTTCCAGACGATGTAATCCTTATTATCTTCAACAAAATACAAGATGTCAAGACCCTTATTACTTGCTTCTCCTTCAATAAGCATCTTGCCTCCCTCATCCCCCAGACCGACGTCGTATCGCTCCCTCTCATTCTCCCTCCCTCTTCTAACGACACCAAGGGTAATTTTGTAAAAGCAGTTAAATCCGGCGTTAACTACTTAGCCACCAAACTCCTCCACAACTGCTATGTTCCGGCCACCGCCGCCGCCGTCAAAAACAAGAAAGAAGGCCACTTCTCCGACGATACTCCGTGCCAACGCCTTAGACTATTCAGCCAAATCTCGCAGCTCCGCGTGGAGATTCATTTCGAAGTTACTGACACCGGAATAATTACAAGATCCAACGACGAAGTCTTCAAGTGGAAAGCCAGATTCAGCGGCAGGTTAAAGAGTTGGAGGTTGCTCTGCTGCTCAAAGAAGCTCCGGCAGTACGTCGGCGGCGGCGACTGGTGGCCGAAGTTGGGAGCGATAACGCAGTTCAAGGAGAGGGAGCAGCGCATGAGTTTGAGCTTCAAAGCTGCGTACGCGAGATATCGCCTCGCCAGGGAGATGGCGACACAGTTTGCGACGCTGAAGAAGGTGAAAGTGACGGATGCGAAGAGGGAGGGAATATTAACAATGACGGAGGATGAAATTCGCGATATGAGAGATTCTTGGAAGGAAGAAAACGGAAAAGAAGAGAAAGAGGAAGAAACGACGACGTATTTGTTACAGATGTGGTACGTGCCGTTATTGGAATTGCCTGTGGCGAAATGCATGTGGAAAGATGCGATGTTCATTGTGATTAGACCGATGGATATTCATAGCAGAATGGTTGACTATGGATTTGACTGTGATGCGAAAGAGCAGAGGATGCTTACGGAGGTAATAAGAGAGATCATGAAGTCTGGTAAGGCTGACCGCCGTGCATGGCGGTGGAGCTGCTCCACCCAACAAGTTCATCATCCAAATTAATCATTCTGATAATCTGATTGGATAATTTAGTTTAGTTATTAAATCTTATGCTTCTCATTTGATACCTGGGTTGCGTCATGCGTGCTTCCATGGAAACAAAATAGTACAATAAACTTTGTAAAATTTCAACATGTACTTGACTGATGGCCTTAGTTTTAGGATACAAAATGTACATTCCAATAAAATAAAAAATAAAGATTACTAGTCAACTAAAATTTTCGTCTTTATTTTGTGGACTTATGTTTATAATTTACCTATTATTTGTATTAATAATATTAGGTAATTAATTGACTCAACATCAGTCAATAATTTAAATTGAATATTCTATTTTTTTTAGCTTTTTAGGTTCTAAATATTCTATTTCTAAAATAATTAGGAATGTTTCATAGCTTTTATTGTGGAAGTTTTAGTTATGAATGTTTTATTTTTGTTGGTTGATTTGTTGGTTTCAAAAATATTAATTATCTATATTTTTTCTATTTGTATACGGATTTAAAAATAAAAGATTTGTTCATTAATAGGTATTAATTTTAAATTAATTCATTTCTTTAAAATATTAAAATTAAAATTATTATTCTAAACTAACCTATTAAAAAACGGGTGATACTACGTGTATAAGGCTTTTTATTAACTAAGTTCAACTAAATTAGCAGAATCTCAACAAAAACTATTCTTATCATTAAAGATGTGTACTTTATTATGCAATTTGGTTAAATTTGGTTGAATAAAATGCTTAATGACCTAATATTTTTCTTAAAAATTTCTAAGAGCAATTTCAATATTAGTGTTTTTTTTTTTATCAATTTTTCTAAAATAATAAGTGAATTGATTTGATATTAAACTATGCATTGGAATGAATTAAAAAAAATAATATTGGTATGGTATCAAATTGTTAATATTGTATTCCTTTAAAAAAAACATCAATTAAAATATGTTATTTATAAAATTCATTAAATACAAATTAATTTAACTTGTGGAATCGTTATTAGACTAAAACTAAA
>JASCZI010001390.1:0-15937 GCA_036250425.1 Stylosanthes scabra | reverse complement strand
CGACGAATGAATATCATTGCTTTAGCGCGATCCTTCAGGGATGCGTCATTATTGGCCACAATGGTGTCTCCAAGACCCATTGAATTCAGATGGATTTCAACATCAAATATCCATGATAAGAAATTATTACCAGATATGTTTAGGGATACAAATTCGAGGCGAGAAAGGTTAGACATAGTAAAAGATTATTACCTTACTTCAAAGAAACTTGATTAGAGTTTCGTGCTTCAAAGCAGATGGAACAGAGCCTCGTGCTGATAACGTGTTATAAAACTGAAGCTATAAAAGAGAGAATAAGAGAAAACAAGAGAGAGAGCTAGAGTGAACAAGAATATGAAATTCTTATTGATTTCTGAATATGAAAAACTTATGAAATCATAGCCCTATTTATAGTAAAAGATTTACTATTACATGAAAAGGAATGAACGGCTATGATTCATTTACTATGCAACATAGTAACTTGATTAGGAATGGACGGCCATGATTTGTTGGGTTACTATGCAAGTGCATAGTAACCGGCGGCTTAGCCGCCCCACTTGCTTATAACAATTGGTGTATTTTTTTTTTTAAAGAAAAACAATTGTGGGACCTATCTTTTTTGTAATTACTTTGGGACATAATGTACATTATACTCTATAATTTAAAGTTAAAATCAAATATATATTATGATTTAAAAGGAAATTCATATTTAATTTTCAAAAAAAAAACAGTTGAAAAAGTTTAACCATAATTTTACCTTTGAAAATATACCACCAATTAGAAGAAAATTTTCTATAATAAATTAAAAGAAAACATCATTTTCATAAAAAAAAAAATAATAAGACATCATTTACGATTGTGCAATATTTTTTAGTTGCAGGTAGTCTCAGTTCGCTGCAACTAGGCGAACTGAAACTATGGCCACAGTTCGCCCAATGTCTCGGCGAACTATGATCACTTTTGCCTGCTCCAGTATACGAATGTCAGAGTGGTCACAGTTCGCCTAATGTTTAGGCGAACTGTGACCACTTTTTGCCTATAAATAGAGAACAAACCAAGCTCAGTTACCACACAGAACTCACTCTACCACTCTACTCACTACTACTTCACCTTCCTTTGCCATTTTTTTTAAATTTTTCAGTTTTTTAACTCTTCTTTTTTTTTACTCTATTTGGTTATTAGATTTATGTTTTTGAGTAATTAAAATGTCTGAGCCTCCGTTATTATCAATTCATTATGATGGTGAAATCACGGCAGACCATAATGGGTCAGTTGTGTTTTGTTCTAACCAGCCGCTGTTCATACGAATGCCGCGAGATGTGAGAACTTTAGTGGCGCTGAAGAATTTTGTCGCCCACACCATTGGGTGCAAGACACAAAACGTGTGACGAAAATCTACTATAGATATCCCATGGAAGTTGATGGCAATTTTCAGTTCAAGAGGTAATAATCTATAATTGGGAAAGACTTTGTCAATTTGATTATAATGGATGCGGAAGGAAAAATTTATTTTTTAGTTCAGTGGTTAAATAACCATGATGTTTGTTGTTTGCCACAGATATCGATTACGTGACGATGATGATGTCAAATTAATTCGCGGTTGGCACAAGCATTTTTCAACAATTCTATTACTTGAGTTATTTGTTTGTCTAGCAAACTGAATAGGTAAATGCAAAACTCAATTCTAAGTACTCTAACATTAGTTAACTAACATATTTATAAATAAATAACTAAATTTTAACTATCCTAACATTGATTCACTGACACATAAATAAATAACTAAATAAAAATAACTAAGTTTTATGTATCCTATCACTAATTAACTAACACATAAATAAATAATTAACTACATAAATAAATTATTAACTAAACATTAATATACATAAATAATTAACTTATAACTAAATTCCTAACTAAATTTCTAAATAAATAAATAAACAAATAAATAAATAGATACACAAATAAATAAAACAAATAAATAATTAAAATAAAAAAATGAAAGGTGGTCTTACCTGCGAGGGAGAGGGAGAAGAATGAGAGAGAGTTGGATTGAGGGAAATCAAGTTTGGAAGGAATGTATGCGAAAAATGATAGGGGAGGGCTATTTATATTAATCTGAATTGGCTGCAATTCGTCGAGACATTAGGCGAACTGCAACCACGATCACGATTCGCCGCATCACTAGACAAACTGTGATCAAATTCCAAAAAAAAAAACGATTTTGCATAATTAATGTGTTTTTATTTTTCTTTTGAAAATAATAATTTCTTTTAATTTATAATAGAAAATTTTTTACCAATTAGATCACTCACTAAGTCAATAAGATCAATATTTTATATATATTTATTTAAATTTATATAATAACTCGTTTTAATAATTTAATATTTTATATGTATTTAGAGTTAAATTTTGATGTATTCGCATTAATAAAAATAATTAATTTTTATATTAGTTACGTAAATAGTCATAAAAACTGATATTATTAAACTTATATGTATTTATTCTGATTTGTAACAAATTAATTATCATAGTATATATTTCAGTGTTAGTTAGATTAAAATTGGGGATGGCATTGGGATCCTTCCCGCTCCCGTTAATAATAGTGTCCTGGCTCCATTCCATTTCTATAGTGGTTCGCATATAGTTCTCCTCGCAAGGAATATAGATATTTGTGGATATCTATGAATATTAAATTTTAACAATTTCTTAAAAAATAAATATAATTATAATATAATAATTTTTAATACAATAAAATTCAACATATTAAAATATATAATTTTAATATAAATATTCAAGTTCAACATTGTTAAACAAATATATTTATTTCAATTTTTAATATAATTTATATATTTTACATTTATATAATAAGGCTTTTATGTGATATATTTTACTTTGAGAGGAATTTAACAGGTCTTCATGGGATGGGTACCTTAATTTCCGCTCTGCCTCCATTTATTCATGGGGCAGGGCGAATACCTGTATCCATGGGGAATTAGCAGGTACTCATTAAGCCCGATCGTGAATAATTTTTCTAGGTACCCGCGTGTATGGAGAAAATTACCATCCCTAATTAAAATTGTCACGATAACAATTTTTTCAAAAGCTTACACTAATAGAAGAAATCATATGAATGGTTATATTTTTAATACTTCCTTCACATAGTAACTCATTTTTTGTCACAGTTTTTTTTCAGTGCCCAAATCTTTTCTTTTGGGTTCAATAATGATCGAATTCTCTACTAGTCAATGACTTGTAACTCAAATTTTATTTCTTCCTTTTCTTTGGTAGAGGTCTCGGATTCGAGTCTATCTCTCAACATATCTTTAGTAAAAAAAAATATCGAGTTCTACTAAATCTTTCGGTTATATAAAAATTGTATAAATGATTATATCTCTCGTAGAAACAAATTTTGTATCAATTTTTATTAAGAATAGTTGTTATATATTTTTCTCACAAGTGAAATCTCAATCTTGGGCATTGCAAATCAATTACAATTTCATACTTCAACAATTAGAACTTACCTTTCTTCGATCTCAATTATTTATTTTATCTCTTTTTAAGTCTTTAATTTTCTCTGTTCCTTGGTCTATTATGCATGAATTTCATGCCTATTTAAATTTGGAAAGGCGCTAATACGATCAATAGAAGAAACCATAATTTTGTAGTGCATGGTTCTTACGCACTTGGGTATAGTGTAGCTTATAATATATAATAGCATATTCTTTATTATATCTTAGTAGCATTACTTTATACTCCTTGTGAAATGGATGCTATATATCTATTTTTATTTATATATAACAAAAACTAGATGTTCCTTCTAACATCACATTATTATTGGATTACGAATTAAAGTGCCATGAACCCTAGGAAACGAAAATGAATTGGCATCAATCTATATGTTAATTAATTATCGATGAATCCAAACATTGCCTCACCATTGCGCAGAAAGATAATTAATTATCGACTACCTTACCTGTTCACATGTGTGCCCATAATTAATCATCGCTACAAAACAATTAAACCATGGCATACAAAAATAAATAAAGAATTACTTGTCTCCTACCATTACTACTTTCATTTTTTTTTTCTTTCATGAACGTAGGATTGTACTAGAGTACTAGAACCAAATAAACAAAACGTTGGACTAAGGAGATGACAAAAAAAGCTCAAATTTGGAGATCACTTTTTACCACAAGCTAGGGTTAGGGGATGAAATACCTCAACTTGATCAGAACCACAAGATGAGAGATTACATTCTGTTCCAGGTTTTTCTTCGTGTTTAATTTTGATACAGTGACAATATAACACATTTTACATAATTATTCGATATCATTCATTATTTTAGATTATCATTGTAAAAAATAGTTATATTAGCTTACCTAATTAATATATATTGAATGCGTATGTAAAATTCTTTTATACTACCAATGCATCAAAATGAAATTCTATATATATTAAATATTTTTCTTTTCAATGAATTTTAATAGTACTATTTATAACCTAAAGTTTAAGATCAATGTTCTTAACTAAATATTGAGGGTAAAATAATGATCAAGGTTGTTTGTGTAGTATTTATATATTTTCTAAATTTGATATTATTCTTTCTAGTTTTTAATTGGATAATTATTTTATTATTAATAAATAAAACAGTTACTAATAATATAATTGATGCATATTATTACAGTATTACTGTATATAGTATAATCAAGCTATAAAAATTACCGACGACATAGTTATCTATAAATTAACATTAATTAATGACTGTTACTAATGTCTAAAATGTCAATTAAATTGATTAAAAAATTTTATTTTGAAATTTTAGTACCATGTTTTACTAACAATTTAAGCATCACTAATACTAATTAATTTTACCGACGGTTTCAAGGCTTATGTAAAATGTATCAAATTTTATTGATGGGATTTTGACCACACTTTTTACCAACTATTATTGGTCATAATCATCATTCTTGTAGTACACATGTTAATTAAACTTGAAAAAAAAAAACAATACTCTATTTTTTAGCAATTATTGCAATTAATCTAGTATTAGGGTTTGAATATGGCAAATGTTGATTAGAACAAGCCTTATGCTTCATTACAATTTATTCTTTTCTTGCATTAATCTATACATTTGTTAGGATTTTAGAGATCTTCTGCTATTTATCTAGTTAATTATATATGTAAAGCACGCGCTTATTGTGTCATTTTATTTTATTAAATTATTATTGTCATTATATATCTGTATTTATTTTAGTTTGTAGTCAGAAAATAAAAAAACGCAAAAAAGAAAATAAAAAAATTTTAAAAAGATATCCCATAAGGACAAAGACAAATATAGTGAATAGGTGAGGGGTCCCTGTCCCTCCACGGGTCACTTCCTTAATAGAACCAAATTAGGTGAAATTCATTCCTAATTACTTAATTTAAAAAGAAAAAGCTGTGAAGGATCTTTGATTCCTTTCCGAATTAGTCTTGCAGTCTTGTTGCTAGCACTGTTAATATCATCAGCATGCGTGCCTTCTCAAATATAATTAATTAAATAATGACATACATTTAATTTGTTTATAGCTAATCATTCTTTGGTTGGATGTTGAAGAACATGATTACCTTTAGAAAATATACCAAAACATAAATAAATATGTTATTAAGAAACAAAATAATCTTGATCACATACTGTTATTTATTGTTTGTGTTTATAATTGTCAATAATTCATAATAAACAATGACTGCTTGGAAATTCTCCTGACAAGGATATGAATATATATATATAGCCATTATCTATGACTATGAGTTGATGATATATAGTAACTGGAATTTAACTTGACTTAATTTTGATATAATTTTAATTAAGAATTTTGAACAACCTATTCCTATATGCAAATATAAGTAATTTATGGGGTTATTATTATAACTTATAATATTCATCAAAAATATCATATATCATATATATATATATATATATATATAGTAGAGGTGTTAGAGATATAGGATCTTGTATCTCTAACATGCAAAAGAATTGATTTTAAATTATTGTAATTCCCTGGAGTTTGTTAAAAGTTGCAAAACGTGTATGAAACAAAATAAACCAAAAGAAATTAATAAAGATAAGTTAAGATAAGTAAAGTATACATCTTCTTAACAGTTTAAATTTTTAAGATAAATAATTTTAAATGTATACTTATTTTATCCGATCAAATCTAATCGAATAATTTTTTGAGATAAAAAAGTTAAAGATTTGATTTTTATTATTTTCAGAAAAAAATAGTATTAGGAAATAAAAAGAGAAAAATATGTAAAATTTATTATTTAAATTTTAGAATAAGTGATAAAAAAATATATTAAATGAGATTAAAAAATGCTAGAATATCAACCTTTTCTTTTCATTCTTAATATCATAATATCAAGGGCACTCCTTTACGAGCGATCATAATTGAGTCTAACTGGTAATTTGAATTAGATTTGGCTTTGTTAACATGCAATGAGGTACAGAGTTCTCTCTGTCTCCCATTCATGAATGAATACAACAATAAGAAATACCACACTATTAAATGATGATAGGTACTAATTTTTTTCAGCTAGCATTAGTCAGTTTTTTTTTAACAAAAAAATTATTTTATTTATTTTAAATTTTAAACCATAAATTCTTAACTTTAAATCTTAAAATTGACTAAGGTTGGCTAATTAATAATTAATTCCCTATATTTTTTTAAATGCATTTTATTTGAGTGTTGTATTCATAATAATGTGAGTCATAATTTATATCATATTATTACATGACACTTCAATATTGTTAAAAATAAAATTATTTATATATTTCTTTCCAATAGTTTAAATTTTTGGAAAAATTTGTATTATAATATAATATCAAAGTTTCTATACTCTAAATTTTTTAAATTTGATTCGTATTGACCCAAAATTAAAAAAAAAAAATTATGTATAAGATATTAAGATAAATTAATAAAAAGAAAAATAAATATACAAAAATTTATATAAATTCTTGTATTTTTTAAAGAAATGATATTACGACATATATGAATGAAATGCTGAAGGTAGAAGATATGATTTTATTAAATATTTTTCTTTTATTATTATTATTATTATTGTAATTTTTTATTGTGACAACTGTAACCAATGTTTTTTTTTTCAGAAAAAAGGATATAATTGATTATTTATACACGTGTAATCAGACAAAACGAACATTAACATAATAACATCAATAGTGCAAAATTTGGAACTCCATCTCGTGACCTATCTTTTATTTTCCTTTCTCATTCATTCATTCATTCATTATATTATTTTATTATTCCTTCCACTAAACATCTCCAAGATCGTATTGCAATTTTGTACTAACTTGAAGACAACGCGCTATTTCTGTCTCATTTCTCAAATACAACAGTGTTTCTTGTTTTTTCTTGGCTTCCATTCTATTAGAATATGTAAGTTGCTCTTTTTCTCTAAATTGATTTAATTTTTAATTTATTATATACAGAAATAAGGGAATGTCTTAATAGGATTCGCATGAAAACAATGTTGAATTGTTGATCTAGAAGAACATCAAGATATAAGTTTTGTTTTGTTTTATTTTACAAACTTTTTGGTTTGTTTGAGTAAAATTAAGTTGATTATTTTTCTGTTATAAAATTATCACAGAAGTTTAAGTTTATAAAAAAAAATACATGAATAGTTGTATATATTTATTACATTCCTTAAGAGAGAACTTTTTTTTTTTTTTTTGAATTTGTGTGAACATTTTATATACTTCTATTTTTATTTATTTTATATTATTAATTTTTTTAACAACAGAATTACATTTTAGATCTTTAAGTTATAAAAATTTTAATACTATATGATAAAATAACTTGTTTACAGTTTTAAACCAATAAAAATAGATGCATGAATGAATATATAGATATCATTTACTAATTCCAAATGGGAAAAACTACCCAACCAACATGTATTTATCCATTTTAGCCAGTATTTAGTCAGCATATAGTATTTTTATACCATGATGAATAATATAGGAAAAAAAATTTGAGCAATTACATATATAAAAGTATTAGTCCTGGCCAAATGATGGCTAAAAATAATAAAAATTGCTGTTCACGTTAGCATTATTCTTTTCAAATAAACCATTCATCTTGACATGAAAATAAATCTCAAGTTTTTTATACATCCATTGATAAAATTGAATTCATTAGTATCTCATCACTCGGTGCAATAAATGACAAATTAATTCACTTTAATTAGTCAAATTCATGATGGTTTTCACTTTCACATATCAGTATCATCATCACTTTTGAGTTAAGTATTTTTATATCAAAACCTTGATTGAGAACATCCGAGAAGCTTTTACTTTTTCCCTACATTACTCGAAGTTGCAAACTAAAATCAACCCTACTTATAAAATTGAATGAGTGTGTATAGTGAATGAAGATTGAAGCATATGTATTATGCTGCTAGCTATCTAGCTAGCACCTGAAAATCCGGTTTTTCTAACATAGAGAATCCAATTTATTTTATCTAGCCATGATTATCATTATATTATTATTATTATTATTATTATTATTGAAATTATCATTACTACTAGGGTTTCAAACCCTAACCCTTATGAACACTGGTCATCAGATAAATACTCCTAATCATTATTATCTGTTATCAATATGGTTATGATTAATTATTCTAACACAATCTCAAAGCTAATTAATATAATTAAGGAGCAAAGATTGTTTAACACTTCAAAAGACTATCTATATATCTTCAGCTTGTGTAAAACTTTTAACATATTCATTACTTCAAAGAAGAATCAAATGACTAAACACAAGATGAGAAATTGAGAATATACAATATTCAATCAAAATCATAAAGATATTAAGTTTATATATTTCTCATTTTTAAATTCTTTACTTCTTCTTTAATTTTAATTTTTCCGAAGTGAGACTATATTCATCACAGTTGCTGCTCAAGAATTTTATGTGATATCAAGTATAGAAGCTATTTTCTTAGAAGATTCTTTCAAGTTTAGGGTATAAACCCTAAACCTTAAATCTCCAACAAGTTAAGTAAAATTTACTTTTATGGTTATGTTAGAGATATAATCATTGATATTATCTTCTTCTATCAACTTAAATTTTTTGGAGAAGTAATTTCATATCAGAATTTGTAACTTAAAAGTCTAGAATTCAGTTTTTTTAAATAAAAAAGTTTATTATAAAACAAATAAAAGAAAAAATACTTATACAAATATTCATGCAAATCGAACAATAATAAAAACTAAAATTATAAGTGGTTTAAGTAGTTTCATGACATATTACAAGCCAAAAACTAAAATTCAGCTCAGAAAAACAAAAACTACTAATCATATAATGTGTATCAATGAACATATATAAAATGCTACTAGATCTTAAATTTATAAGTGCTACATGTATCATTTTATTTTATTATTTCTATTTAATTTTTTCAAATAAGTGTTTTTTTATTTGGAGTCAAATGAATATACACACTATACATAGTAGTTTAAAATAAACATGATGCATGATATGATTGTTAAATTATAGCTTTATTGATGATATCTAATAGAATAATACTTGGGAATCAACGATTAGGGAGCCATTAGGGAATCAATAATTAAGTTATCATCTAAAATTTATATGAGTTATCATCCGTAACTCATATATCTAACGTTAAGTTATCATCCAAAATTTATATGAATTATCATCCGTAACATATACCATATGTTGGCTCCCTATTAGTCCTAATGTATTGGTTCCCTAGTCTTTTTCTATCTAATTTTATTAAAATTTGGTACAAATAACTTTTATGCATGATAGATACCTACAAATATAATTTAATAGTGAGATTAATGAAAATTAGTTTTTTTTCTATAAAGAGATATAAAATAACACCGAAATTATTTAAGTCTAAGTTATAATATATGTATAAGTGTATAATTTAATATTGTAATTATTGGAAATTAGGTGTAGGGAGGAGGGTGTATGTGGGGTCTAAATGTGGCAATGATAGCTGGTTATGTAAGTGAGGAGAATCCAAAAAGGACATGGCAACCCCATTCATGATCATGAGAGTTGGGAGTGACATTAGGGTTCACGGGCTACATGTTTTCTTTCTAGTTGCAAACAGAAACAAAGTGCCTGCAAACACTTATTTAGGTCATTGGAAGTAAAGAAAATCTTGATCGATCGATGGGATAAAAATTCTATGAGAGCATATCGTACAAACCAGCTTTGTCTCTTTTCCTCACATGTTGGATTTAGCCACCAATACTCTACACATAGAAATACTTATGCTTCACCACAGAAACAATAATAATTTCATATAGCATAGCATATCATAAATATTTGTGCAAACCACACCAAAACTTTTTTTATATATATATAACTTCTCGTATCAATTTAAACTTTCGAGAGAATTGATATCATAATATAGTATTAGACCTTCTAGGATCTAAAATTCTAGAGTTTGGTCCTTGTTAACTCTAAAAGAAAAAATATTTTCAACATAAGACAAATAGAAAAAGAAATTAAAAAAAGAAAAGGTTCGACCTATATAAAAAAATCATCGAAAACCCAAAAAAAACTCTTAAATAAAAGGATGTGTTAGAGTTTAGGATTTATGATTTATTTAACTCTTTTTATAAAGTAGTTTCACAATAGATAAAATTAGAAAATACTTCTTGAATACCTTTAGTTGTGGGATAATAATGGGCATGAAATTTACTACTTAAATGAGTTTTATATTCCTAAATTTACACATGAAGCACTTTCAAGAAAAATTTATTCCTAAGAATATTATTATAAGTCTCAGATAGATCAATGGTATAATCTCTTGATAGTATATAAATGTAAGACATTTTTTATTTCATGAATTAATTTTTGAGGTTGAATTAGACTCACCTAATCTCAATTCTAGTTAAGACAAAATATATAATTTTATTATTAATATTTTTTCAATATAACTCAGCTAAATTATATCAGCCATTTGGAGTTGAATGATGATATACACAATATTACTTCTTATTTTATTGTATTTATATATAATAATAATGATATGTATAATATTATATTGAAGATTAGTATAAATGTGTAATTTATCTATATTATATTTAAGTAATATGATTATATGGACCATAGATGACCACAAATAACGAGTGTGGTAATCGGTATATCCCCCACAAAATAGGAGACTCATTGAGGAACGTAAAAGAAGACAACAACCCTTGAAGCTATTATACTCCTACATTGTTTCCAGAATGAGGGGACTTGTGTGACTTTAGTGGGTAAAATAAAACGATTATTGGCAAACCTCTCTAAACAAATAAATAAAAATGGGCAGCATTTCTAAATTCTAATTCTATTATAAAAAAGCCTTTCATTTTGTTGTTTTTCTAATAAAAACAAGAAAAGGTGACTAAGCTGATTGTAATGGCTTTGTATAATGAATGATGCGGTTCTTGACCAAGAATAATGTAAATGGGGTTCATTTCCCCATGAAAATTGGAGATGACTCTTTAACCGAGGCTTATTGACATTTCAATATATATATATATCATTGCATTATGTGGTCCCTCTCATAATATTTGTTAGGGTAGTATTTAAATATTCATTAGAGTGGTATATTTGAATTTTTTAATTTATATTTAAATTTAAGCTATATAGTTTATTTTATTGAGAATAGCTTAAGAGTCAGTAATTTTAATTTATTTTGGGTAGATTTTTATTAGTTAATAACTCTCAACACTACTTTTAGTACATGGAGATTAATGTTTAAATCCGTTCTCTTAACATATTATATCTTTTAAATTAATTTTTAAAAAAATTATTAGCTATTCAAAAATATAATAATTAATCAAATTAGTTTTTCTATCAATTAAATATATAACATGTTATAAAATAATTAATTGAGAGTATTAAAATTGAGAGTATTATAAGAGCATCTTTAATAGATTAGTTTAGAATATCAATTTTAATATTTTCAAGAAGTGACTACTAAATATTTTCACTGCCATAAACAAAATCTTAATTGAAATTGAAGCCATGCATCAAAATTGATTGATGAAATAAAATCGATATCATTAAGGTGAGATCGTATCACCTTCAACAAAGTTAATAAAATATTGTTATATGTATAATTAATTTTTTAATTTTTTTTTAATTAAACAAAATATAAATTAAATTGAGACTAAGTATTAGAGTAACAAATTTTATTTTAATCTCAAATCACATACGTTTCATATATACACATGTACATCTTGTAAAACCCAAAATAAAATTAAAATCAATACTAGTATTTGGAGTATTGGAGATGCTATTAGAAAAAAGCTAGTGAGAATGTATGGTGTAGGTGAGTTTAAGATTGATTACTATTTTACTAGCAAGTTTTTCTGGAATTTGTTATTCATTGCATAAAACTAGTTAATTGATGGATATTATTTTTAATAGAATAATGCTACGAAATTCACGTTAGGAAATCATTAGGGAGCCAACAACTAAGTTATTATCAAAAATTTATATGAGTTATCATCCATAACTCCTATATCCAATATTAAGTTATCATCTAAAATTTATATAAGTTATCATCCATAATTATTATTGGTTCTTTATTGGCCATAATATGTTGATTCCCTAATTTTTTTTTTTCAATATTATTTGGGCAGATATTAATAGTATAAAATTATTTTATTTAATTTAATATTTATAATTTTATGCCTATGATATTTATAATTTTATGTTTATAATAGTTAAAACATTCATTCATTTCATCAATAATTAAATAATAAAAAACAAAAAATAAATACATTAGAAAAAGGAAATTATCTAACTACGGCTCACAATTTTTTTCCTTTCAATTGCGCAATCAATTTTTGTCATATCATGTTACATTAACAATTTTTAACCCTACCACATGTATATTTGAGATTGTTATTTTAGAAAATTTTATTTCCTTAATTTATTTTATATACTATATACATATATATAATTAAGTATAATCATATCAGTTATTTTATATATATTTTTTTGTGACATTAGCTATTTTATATTTTGATTTATATAAAATAATTTCATTATTAATTTAAATAATAAAAAGAATAAATCAAGATTACTTACCAATTTGGATCTAATTGAAATAAAATCAATATTATCTATTTTATTTGAATCTTTAAGACTTTGCATAAAAAAGATCAAATAATCATAATATAATTAGACTTATCAATTCAGATACTTTTTCGCTGTGAGATAATTTTTCTTGATAATTTAAGATGGATGGTCCTAGAGTTAAGAAATAAAAGAATTCTAACATGGCACCTTCAGAAATCACATGCAACTCACAAGTTTGGAATCATGTTTGCCCTTGTGCGTAGGTGTAAACAAATTTTGTTAATAACTATAGATCAGTTTGAGTACCTATGATCAATTTATGTCGTCTGGATTTATGTTCCTAGCTATCTATTATTATTTCCTACAATTTTTGTTTGGGAAGAAGGGTTGATGGTGGCATGGTGCATGTCTTGGCATGGGCGAAACTGGAAAATGCTCAAAGGAGAATAAGCATAATTTTTAACCTCCTTTTTTTATCCATGGCCAATCGATTTTTTCTTTAATTAATTCATTATTATGAGAATGAAGAACATTTTTTAATTTATGTATAAGTAATAAAATATAAAATATAGTTTGCATGATAGTGTTTTAGTAATATGTGGTTGTGTTCAAATAAAATTAGATTATTTTGACATAATTATTTACCAACCAGACATTATTTTATTCTTCTGAATTTTGTCTTTCATAATGATTCTATTAGAAATTTTACTTTTACCATCATCATCACTGCTTTAGTTTTTAAAATATAATATCAATTATTTTCCTTTCAATCAATGAGTTGTATATGCGAAAGCAACATCTGACTAAACTTATAATTATAGTGATCGATCTATATCACTTATAATTGAATTATTATTATTATTTTTTTTTTTTTGGCAAAACAAGAATGTTTAATTAGGTGAACACTCAAATCATCATATAGTGTCTAATACAAGTAGTAGTTATCTAAGTTGTTCAAGCATTCTACATTGGGTCTTATTCTTAAGAATAACGTGTATATAATAGATTTTATAGGCAATCTCATATGGCTACCGAAATGTAAATTTAGACCGAATCAGAAATTAATCGTTGACTCTTGGCCATCGAATACCAAAGAATTTACCGAAAATGACTTAGTATATAATAATAATTTTATTTATATAGTGTATAATATACATTGAAATATAAAATATATATTAAAAATGAGTTAAATTATACATGTATTTTATATTTCAATATATATTATATATATTGACTGATTTTAATAATTGATTTTAGTATACACCTAACATAATTCAATATATAATTAGATAAATATGGAAACGCATGTGAAGTTCATATAAAATTATTATTTTAAAATTATTATATCACAATTTAGTGAAATATACAAAATTATTAAATAATTTTTAACAAACAACATTATATGAACTTAACTGCAGTTGAATATTCACGTTAGATAAAATATGAAATGGTAGTAACCACTTGACATGTTTACAATCTTTCATCTCACTTCCATATTATCAAAAAATGAAGACCCATAATTGTGTTCATAACAATCTTCGACTATTGATCTCACAGAAAAATAATGTCCCATCTCCTTGAATTCTATCTATACATATGAGATGATAAGATCAAATAAAAGTCTTGTAACTCATGGAGTAGCCATGGAAAGAAACATCCTCGGATAAGGATTAATAATTGATGATTATAGGTTTGATGTAATGCATCTATTATCTATCTTGTTCTGAGAGATCTATCATTTCACATCCTTGTCTAATAGCTCCATCCTCTTCAACTCTTGCCAAAACTGTCATGTCCAAGGACATATCTTCATTCGTTTTTACCGTAACTTAGACTAAATGTAGTTGTTATTCAATTATTATTTGGTTCTCTGTGAAATATTAGCTTTTTTTTTTGCATTATTTGGGTTTCATTTTGTTTTTTGATTTACTGCTTTTCGGATATTTTAGTTCCAATTAATTTGGCCCATTTGTATGTGGCCTAAGTCCTTTAAGACCGGGCCTATCAATGCTCAAGATGTCAACCTTACCCAAAAGCAAAAACATTCAATGCTCAAGATGTCAACCTTACGCTTTATTTTGTTTGGCTATTTCTTTTTCCTTTAAAGGCAGATGCAATTCTGTATCTAATTCACGTTTCCCAAAACTAAAAGTCTTAACTTTTGCATTCTCCGTTAGGCTATTAATTAAATAAATTTGTTTTCTATCTATGTCTTTCGCTGTTTTATTAATATTTTTGTTACATTTTTTAATAATTTTCTCTAATATTCAAATGTTATATATTATTTTATTTAAATTATTTTATCTCTATCAATTATATCCTTTAAATATTTATTGGTTTATCCTATTTAGAATAGTCAACTAAATAAAAAATTAACATAAATAATAATAATAGTGAAAACAATAATGCTATGAAACCAACTAAGGAATCCTTAAGGAGCCAATAATTAAATTATCATCTAAAATTATCATCCGAAATAAAAAACATTATCATCCGAAACTATATGAGTTATCATCCATAATTCATTTATCAAGTGCATTGGCTTCTAACTATGTTCACTCCTAAAACTTTCTCTAGTGAAAAATTATAACGTACTAACACTACTACATTTCACTCCTGTACCGACGGTTATTACCGACGGCTAAGGAGCACGGGATGTACCGACGGCTTAGCCGTCGGTAAAGGAGATAGAGCCGTCGATAATTATATGGCTTAATGGTGCCGCTGCGTACCGACGGCCTCAAATTATTTCGCGCCAAACGGCGCCACGACGGCCGAACAATAACGACGGCTAAGCCGTCGGTATTTACCGACGGCTTAACCGTCGATGACGTGGACGTCGTCAG
>JASCZI010001386.1:0-10010 GCA_036250425.1 Stylosanthes scabra | reverse complement strand
CATAAGGACCCCCAGAGTGCACCAAGTTGCAACTTCCCTTGAGTGTGTTGATATAGTTTTGTGCAAAAGAAGCAAGGGTTGCATTCCATGTCATAGGACCAACCCCTACTTGGGAACGGGCATTGTTGTGAGCATTGATATAGTCTTGTGGTGAGTTTTGGGCATTACAAACTTGTGATAATAACATGGTTAGGGTTATGGCAGCCATGAGAGGAAGCATTATTGAGATCTTAGAGCTCACACCCATGTTGTATATTATTACAATATTAAATATTTGTGTATATGTGTGAAGGGGTTTGATGAAAATATAATGTTGGAGTTATTATTGTGATCTATTTATAGTGATTTTCATGTGGAAACTAATAAACACTAGTAGAACTTTCAAATGGTAGTGTATACGTATAGGACAAAGAAACACTTACGTGAAAATTAATCAACTAATTATTTAGTAATTGTGGTACCTATCGAGGTGTTCGCTCATTTAAACCGGTTAATTACAAACTTTTTATTGTAAAAAACAAATAACAAACTAGTTGATCCTAGCCTCCACATATTTAATATATCATCATCATCATGACCATCAATTAACGTTTGAGTATTGAATGGCATTTGTTTGACTTAAATCATAGGAAAATGGATAGGAATAAACAGCACGGTTAATGGTCAAATATAATTATGATGGTTAAAATAGGGTTAAATTTATCCAGTCTCATTTATCCATTTAAATTAACGAATTTTGCCACCATGTTATGCGGATTTTATGATTTTCTGAAAATTCAACCTTTGAAACTTCAGATTCAAACTCATATTGAAATTCAGATTCAGATTGTGAGTACTAGTCAATGAAGTGCATCAAAATCAAATAAACTTTGGAATGAAAATGGAATAATAAGATCAAACAAAGTAAAGATTCTGGAATCTAACTACACTTTACAGAATTCTGAAGTGTTTCAAATTTACAAATTACAAGTAGCAATTGAAAACGAAATAAAACTTGAAAGTACAGAAAAAATAACCTTTCATAGAAAATCGAAATGGTTCAGATGAAGTAAATAAATTGCATGAAATTGTAAAGGTGGAAGGAACCCTACTCAAAAAGTAACTTGGAACAAAGTCAGTAAGTTGCTGGGATGTGAAATTGTTTAAGTGTATTTCTGAGTGAAGTTTCCAACCCTAATTCTGGTAATTCAACTTGTATATATAGACGATCTTGACCAATGCCCATGTGCCACGTGTGATCTTCAGTTTTCTTCTAAGAGAATAACTGCTCCCGCCAAAGAGTTGCCAAACTGCTTTCTTCTTTCAAATCTTTCGAAACCATAAAAAAGTCTCGTGTTAATCTTCAACTTTTATAGCTTCGAATAGGACTACTTCGTAACCATTTGAACTTAGACAATTTCCTTCATAAGGCATTTTAATGTAATCGAGTACACTATTTCGATTTATTGGAATCAAAATATCCAATTCTTATTGGTACTCTTCGACTACCAATAACACATATTAACATATTATTCCAAATTGACTAACACATGAGTTTGAAACAAATCTTTTTGAATGTGTCAACTTTAATACATTTCGAACTTGGACCAAAATCATTTCTTCAAACTTCCTTCGATTTTCTTTAGGCTTTTTGTCTTTATTCAATTGAAAACCAGACATCATCATTCTTTGAGTAACATATATATATATATATGCCAAGTGATGTGAACCATTATTAAATTCAAAACATTTGAAACCAATCCAATGCAATCTCAAATGTACACACATCCAAATCTGAAAGCTTCTGATTCTTCAATTTGAATCATAATAACACACTATTATTTGATTTAGATATTGACACTATCATATCATATGTTCAGTTTATTTTTGTTATCGAAAATATTATTATTTCGGTCCAACAAATATCCCCAAGTATTTATTTTTTGATTAGGAGAAAAATTATAAATACTTAATAATATAAAATATTTTCGATGAACTCATATTCGACAATTTTTTATAATAATTTTTTTTGAACTTTGTCAAACCTATTTCACAAATTGAGGCACGTCGAAAAACTTCTGACTGATCAATTGCTTTCGAATAGAGATTTCGAAACCATATACTAGTAAATTCACAAATTCATTTTCGGATATCAAAATGAAACACTTTCATTTGAATCAAAAGTGATTCCCAAATCGAATCACCACTCCACTAGATACCTGTCATCTAGTAACTTAGATAAATTTTGTAAGTTTATTTCGAATTCTAGGGAATAAGTATAAATACTTAATATAGATAGCTCTTACTTCGCAATTTTAATCATTATCTACTTTCAATTAATATTGAAAATAATACAAACTTTTTTTTTATTCAAAGATTGTTATTGGCCAAAAAGTCAAATGGTCATATACTAATTGTTAAGTACAGATGTATCGAACTATGATCCAATGGACCTTAGTCGTGAGAGGGAGTAGACAGTGAGAATGATAGAGAGAAAGTGTTCCTTCCGAGGGCTGGATCCGAAGAAGGTGATTGATATGATGAGAGAATAGCACTAGAATCCCAAAATTAGGATTATGAGTATTCTAGGGCTAATATGGGAGGTTAGGGTTTAGAGAATGCGTACCTTGAGGGGGCGTTGCCCCCTATTTATATAGTAGCGGGTGGTTAAGATTCGGATGGGATCTCTTCATGATCTCATCGAATCTTTCCTTTTTTAGTTCGATCCTTAACCTTTTAGCTTGCTCCTTGACTTATGGACCAAGTAAGTTGGTTATTGATTTAATGGATTGGGCCTTATTGGGCCGGTCCGTAACATTGCCCCCACTCGGGAGATGAATGTGTTCATTCGATTTCCGAGTAGTTTTGAAGAACTTCTGACGGATGTCTGTATGGCGCCGGCTTTGCTATTTTTTCTTCCGGCTGCTTACGTGTCAGACTATTTGTGGTATGTCGCTTTGCTTCTTTTTTGTTGACGTGGCAGAAAGAGTGGTTACTTTTGCACGTTTTTCGAAAGAGAGGGTAATGAGAGCGGTTTTCGAGATTCCAGTAACCGCCCCATCATTAGTACTTGCCCCTTTTTGGATTCTCGAAGCGTGTTGAATAAGGCTTGAGAATTAAAAATTGAAACTTTACCATTTCATTTGAACTTCTTTGTTTTTTCTCTCTCTAAGTACTCTTGACTCTCTCTAAAGAAGGAGAAAGAAAGAAAGGGAAATCGTTTCACCTTCAGTTCCAGCGACTCTTGTCACAGGTACTGTTCACTTCATTTAGTTTCCTCTTGCATTCTTGTGTGCTTTCGATAGTGCTTCTGTCATCTTTTGCCTTGCATTTCTTCTTCTTCTCCATTTCGCGTTTTTTCTGTTTTTCTCAAACGGTACTTCCTGCATTGTAATTGTAGGCGTTGTTTATTTATAAAGAATCAGAAATGGGGAAGAAGAAGTCATGCCAAGATGTGAAGGTTCCTCGCCCTCTGGACGCGGTTGAGACCCGCCTCTATGGCTAGGTTGAGTAAGCTGTGCTGACTCAACCGTCTTTGGTTGAGAGTGACTCGCTGCCTGAGTTCCGTCGCAACTTCCCGCTGATGGAGGACTCCGAAGCGGAGGGAGACTACGTATTGGAGGCCGCTGGGCCGTCTGATCGCGTCCCCTTCCGAGCAGGCGAGGAGGGCCCCCACTTTCTGTGTGTATATCAGGAGTTATTTACCCGTCTGAGGATGCGGCTCCCATTCTCAGATTTTCAGAGGGACGTGATGACTCGCTGTCGCGTCGCCGTTAGTCAACTTCATCTGAATGGGTGGGGCTTTATCCTCGCCTTTGAGAAAGTGCATTCACACTATGGCTTCCGCCCCACCATTAGACTCTTCTTTTATATTTATGACGTCCACTTCCCTCCGGGTGGTTACGGTTACATCTCCTTCCGGGCGCGCCAAGGTCATAAGCTATTTGATTCTTATGAGGACTCGATCCAAGAATTCAAATAGCATTACTTCAAGGTGTTGGCTGCCTCCGGCAAGCGTGCCTTTTAGCTGGACCACGAGAATAAGCCTTTCTCTTGGGTTTATTGGAACCCGGAGGTGAAGGACTTTGTTGTGTATAACTTGGAGCCATTGGAGATGGCTGCCTTCAAGTTTCTTGTTTCTCTTTCGAGCGGTTTGCCGAAGAGGAACAAGTTTACTTGTAGGTTGATTTTGGACGGCTCTGATGTCGAAGTTGGGAAATTCCTTGGTAAAGAATTGTTGTTGTTTCTTTATTATTATTTTTATTTTTTATTTTTTTTGCTGTGTTGGTTGTTGCTAATTCTTGACTTGTTTCGATCTTGCAGACGACTTATTGGACATCAAGATGAAAAGAACTAAGCTTGATGATTTGATGGCTAAGATGGCGGATCCGTCGAGGATGGGTCCCCGTGCGGTTCTTCTGATTAGTGGCCCATCTGCTACTGCCCCTGCTGTTGCAGCTACTGCCACTGGTCATACTCCTGCGAGGTCCTCTTCGAAAGTGCCCCCAACTCCGACTGCTTCCGAGACGCACAGGACGAAGAAGCAGTCTTCTAAGCAACCGTGCCAAGGATGTGAACCTTGAGGATGAGGAGGGGTTGCAAGAGGATCCTGTTGCGGATTTGCATAAGAAGCGGGGGAGGAAGAAAATCAAGGTGGATGAGGCTTTCGAGAGGGCATTAGGGAATGACTCCGCTTGGGAGCATGATGTTGATCCCCTCAAGGTGGCTTTTCCGGAGAGTTTTGACTATCGGAAGGCCTTGAATACGGGTTTGACATCTGCCCCTGTGCGGGAAGCCCTTAGCAAAATGTCCTCGGAGCAGCTTCTTGGCCAGTCTTATCATCTCTCTGCCCAATCTCTTGCTTGCTTCAGGTAACTTGAACACTTTTAACGTGTTGATGAATATTTTTTGTTTGTGTTGCATAGTTTCTTATTCCCCTTTTGTTGGAGCAGGTGGGCGTGGAGACGGCTCTGGCTGCGAAGGTGAAGGCAGAGAAGGAGCTCTTGGCCTCTCTCGATCAGATTGAGGTTTTGAAGGGGGAGAGAGATTCGGCCTTGCTCTATCTTCCTCTTAAGGAGAAGGTAGATACCCTCGATGACCAACTCTCCGAGAGGACTGCTGAGTACCGATCCGCTTTGGATCGAATCGCTCTCTTAGAGGAGGATAACAGGGTTTTGAAGACCCAGTTTGAGTCTTCACAGCTCTCTTTGGAGGGGGAGATGAAGCGGTCGGAGGCGACAAAAAAATAGGTGGTATCTCTTACCACTTCGCTGAAGACTTCTCAGGCGGATCTAAGCAAAGCCGTTGAGGCGTCCGAGTACTGGCGCGCTGAGTGGCAGCAGCTCGGATCCGAGGTCACAGTGATGTGCCAGGAGACGTTGGATATATGCCTGGACCAAGTCTCGCATCTCTGTCCTGGCGTGGATTTTTCTGCTATTACTTTGAAGTCCCGCAGGGACCCGAAGGGCAGGAGGATCTTCGTCCCTCGGGAGTCGGATGTGGAGGAAGAGCTTCCGCAAGCCGAAGAGGTCGTGCCGGAGCAAGATCCGGGGGTTGCTACTCAAGCTTCGCAGCCGGCGGCTGGAGATGCAGCAAGAGGTAGTGGGGAATGCCCCACTGAAAATTTGTAAAGATATTTTGTTTACTTTCTTTGGCACTTGTGCCTTTTTTGTGTGGATATTTTGGTCACTTTCAGTGGCCTTTGTGGATATTTTCTCTTTTTGGTCACTTTATGGCCCTTAAAGAATTTTTTGCCTTGTTTTATTTGCTTGCTTCCGTTTAGCTGCGCGTTTTGTACTTCGATCTTTTATGCTTTTTGTCCAGAGCTCGCTGTTTGTTTTGGGCGTTTGATGCCTCGTGCTTTTGCATTTTTGGCATTTTATGATGCCTTGTGCTTTGGGCACTTTGATGCTTCGTGTTTTTGCACTTTGGCACTTGGTGATGCCTTGTGCTTCTACTTCGCGGTGCACTGTTATAATTGTGCTTTTAAGTTTGCTTGTCGCGATGTTTTTAATTCTGACTATCGGTTTGCATAACTTGTTTGTTTTTTGCAGCTCAGCACCGGGTGATCAGTCCGGTGAGGTGCCGTGGTGTTTGTTCCGACCACTTTATAGGTTGCCCTTTGGGTTGATTTTAAAGCCTTGGTTTTGGCTCCCGGGCTCTTTGTTCTCTTTTTTGAGACTCAAAAGGATGCATAATGAATAATGCTTAAAGGGTAAATGGCAAGTATTATGAATGTAGAAAATAAAGTACTTGTTTATTAATAACTGTCAAGGTAACCGAAACGCTTACATGCCTCATTAAAACCTCGTCATCCGAAAAACCCTCTTGGCGAAAAAAATAAAGATGGGAGGAAAAAGAGTACATACTGCTATGTTTTGTTTACATGTGGTACCTTTTTAGGTTTGTTATGTGCCAAGTTCTTAGTACTTCTGCCCCTTCAACTGTATGGAGCTTGTATGCGCCTTTTCTTAGCACTTTGACCACTTTATAGGGGCCTTCCCAGTTTGCCCCCAATTTCCCTTAGGCGGCATTCTTCCCTCCTATGTCAGCCCTTCTTAATACTAGGTCGCCTTCCTCGAGCTATCGGCTCTTCACCTTTTTGTTGTATCGGGCTGCTAAGAGTTCTTTTGCCACCTGCTATCTCATCCTTGCCTCTTCTCGGACTTCGTAGATTAGATCTACGTCGTCTTCTCTGTGCAAGTTGTTTTCTTCCGGGCTGTAGCCTGATACCCAGCCGGTTTCCTCAGCTATTTCCAAGGGGACCATTGCCTCTGTTCCATAGGTAAGTCGGAAGGGGGTGAACCCCGTCGACGATTGTTCTGTAGTTCTGTATGACCAGAGGACACTTCCGAGCTCTTCCGCCTAGCAGCCTTTCTTGTCGTCAAGCCTTTTCTTTAACCCGTTTCGGATTATTTTGTTCATGGCCTCGACTTGTCCATTGGCTTGGGGGTGCCCCACCGAGGAGAATTGCTGATGGATGTGGAAACCTTGTAGAAATTCTTTGAATTTCTTGTCGGTGAATTGGGTGCCATTGTCAGAAGTGATGACTCTTGGTACTCTGAATCTAGTAATTATGCTATTCCACACAAACTTTCGGCATTGGACTGCTGTGATTGATGCGAGTGGTTCTGCTTCCACCCACTTGGTGAAGTAGTCAATGGCTACAATCAGGTACTTGACCTGTCCGGGCCCTTTTTGAAAAAGACTAAGGAGGTCTATTCCCCATTTGTCAAACGGCCAAGGGGAGACGATAGTTGACATCTCGACGGCCGATATCTGCTGCACCTTGGCGTGCTCTTGGCATCTTTGACACTTTCAGACGTATTGCACAACGTCCGCCCTCATTTGGGGCCACCATACACCGGCTAGGAGGATTCTCCGGACGGTGTTTTTGACCCCTTGATGCTGGCCACAGGCTCCTTCATGCACTTCTGCTATGATGGTGGGGACTCGTTCTTTTTCAATGCACTTGAGCAAGGGCATAGCCGCTGCCCTTCGATACAACTCTCTGCCCACCATTACATAGTTCACTGCGTCCCTTGTTAAGACGTTTGCCTCCCACTTTTCTTTTGGAAGGATTCCTTTTTCGAGGAAGTCGATGATGGGTTTTTTCCAGCTGCCTCCGATTGAGACTACAAGCACCGCTTGGGTTTTGTCAAGGGAGGGTTTGTCTTTGATCTCTTGGATCAAGGTGCGGTTGCTTCCGCTTGGTTTGGTACTTGCTAGCATTGACAGCGTATCCGCTCGGTCATTCTCTTTCCGAGGGATGTGCTTCACTTGCACTTGCTTAAAAGAGCTTTGAATCTCTTGGACTTTCTCCAGGTATTTGGCCATTTGAGGATCTTTGGCTTGATAACTTCCGTTCACCTGGGAAGTGACGATTTGAGAGTCGGATCGGACTTCCAGCTCCGAGATTCCGACCTCTTTTGCAAATTTTAGGCCTGCTATCAGCGCTTCATATTCTGCCTGGTTGTTACTTGCTTGAAATTAGAACTTCACTGCCATCTCAATGATTACTCCGTTTGGTCCTTCTAGGAGGACGCCCCCGCCACTTCCTTTGTTGTTTGAGGATCCATCTACATGGAGGACCCATGCCAACGAATCGGGGTTTGGGACGTTTGGAGTGAGTTCTACAATGAAGTCAATCATTACTTGCCCTTTTATAGCCGTCCTTCCTTCATAACTGATGTGATACTCCGAGAGCTCTACTGACCAGCTTAGCATTCTTTCGGCTAGATCCGGCTTCTGCAGCACTTGTCTTAACGGCTGATCCGTTTTGACAATAATTGGGTGCGCTTGGAAATATTGCCTTAGTCTTCTGGCGCTTACAATTAGTGCTAATGCTAGCTTCTCCAACCTTTGGTACTTCAACTCTGCTCCTTGGAGGGTTTTGCTTACGAAGTACACGGGTTGCTGCACCTTATTCTTCTCTTGGACGAGGGCTCCGGCGACTGCTTCTTTAGTCGCGGCTAAGTAGACTAGGAGGGGTTCCTCCGGTTCCGGTTTGACCAGGATTGGGGGTGCGGATAGGTACTCTTTGAAGCTTTTGAAAGCTTCTTCGTACTCTTCCGTCCACTTGAATTCTGTTCCCTTTTTCATTAATTTGAATAGGGGTGCTGCCTTCATGGCTGAGGCTGCTAGGAACCTAGAAAGGGCCGCTAGCCTGCCGGTCAGCATCTGAACTTCTTTTAAAGACTCCAGTTGCTTCATGGAGATAATGGCTTGACACTTTTCCGAGTTAGCCTCAATTCCTCTGTTGGTTAGCATGAAACCGAGGAATTTTCCGGCTTCAATTGTGAAGGCACACTTTGCCGGATTCAAGCGCATTTGGTGTTCTCTTAACTTGCCAAAGACTTTCTCCAAATTAGGGATCAATTCTTCCTCTGCCTTTGCTTTAACTAGCATGTCATCCACATATACTTCAAGGATGCCTCCAAGTAGCTCTTTGAATACTCTGTCCATGAGCCTTTGGTATGTAGATCCAACATTCTTTAACTCGAACGGCATTACTTTGTAGTAGAAGCTGCCGATGGGCGTGATAAATGCTATTTTTTCAACGTCTCTGGGGTACATTGGGATCTGATTATACCCGGAATAAGCATCCATGAACGAGAGAAACTTGTAACCGGAAGCTTTGTCTACTAAGCCATCAATACTTGGGAGTGGGTATGGGTCTTTAGGACATGCCTTGTTCAGGCTGGTGTAGTCGACACACATGCGCCACTTCCCGTTGCTTTTAGGTACCATGACCACATTACTGAGCCATGTGGGGTACATGATCTCTTTGATGAATCCTGCCTCAAGAAGGCTTTGAACTTGTTTCTTTGTTTCCGCCACCTTTACCGGGCTCATGCGCCGCAGCTTTTGTGCTATGGGCTTGCTACCGTGGATGATGGACAGCTTATGGTTGGAAAAGTTTGGGTCTATTCCCGGCATGTCTGCTGCGGTCCATGCAAAGAGATCAGAATTCAGCTTAAGGAATTGTGTTAACTTGCTCTTCAATTCTTCCGGCAAGTTCTTAGCATTATCTGCTCGGAATGGTTTCCAATTTGAACTGGCTGGAGATCGCCTTCCAGTTTTGGTCTCTCATGGACCTTCTTGGCCGGTGGTTCGAGGTCTACTAGGAGGCATCCGCTGGCTTCTTTCGGCTTCTCTAGCTTCGGAAGTTGTTCTTTGGAAATGTGTAGGGTGGCGTTATGGCATTTCTCTGCTTCTTCTTTGTCTCCTCGTAGTACGCCTACCTTTCCTCCGTCTGTTATGAACTTCATAGTCAAGATGGAGGTTGCTACAACCGCTCCTATCCGGTTGAGTGTCGGTCTTCCCATAATCGCATTGTAAGCGGAATTATGGTTGACGACCAGCCACCTTACTTTTGTACTCCTCCTATTTGGTGGGTCTCCAATGGTGACCCACAATGTCACGAAACCATCTGGAGTCACTCTTTCGCCGGAGAAGCCGACTAACTCATCGGAATGGCTTTCCAGGTCCTTGTTAGTGAGTCCGAGTGCATCAAAGCAACGTCGGAAGAG
>JASCZI010001385.1:0-15996 GCA_036250425.1 Stylosanthes scabra | reverse complement strand
TATATATATATATATATATATATATATATATATACAGATGTAGTGAGATGGCTTATAATTAAGATTTTGTCATCATACTAAGCTCTTTTAGTAATTTTAAACCCACAAAAAAATTGATATCTCTTCCTCCAGAACAACACAGCAGTGAGCAGTTGAGAAAACCATCACCTAAAACAGTTCTCAATTTCTCATGCACATGCCTCTCTCCTAATTGAATTTACCTAAACCAAATATTATGTTAACATAATAATTCACTCACTTTTAAAAATTGTATTTCTCTTCTGTTTCTTTTCAAAAACATGATTATGAATATTATCTTTCTTAACATACCATAATTAATTAATGTCATTAGTATATATTTTGTTACACTGACATACACTTGACTATAGAGTATAGACAAAGGAGAAAGAAACCGAGTACAAACACATTGGAGATAAACCAACCAACCGCTTGACCAGGGGCCCATCTTTAATTAATCCTTAATTAAGATACCATTAAATTGAGAATATTTGGTAAGATGGATAAGAAGGAGAACCAAAATCCAAATCAATTCCCCTGCTTCTCACTATTTATTTTACTTTAACCCCATAGATAAGTTTAAATCCACAAACTACTTTATTATAATTATGGTTGGTTTAGTATTGGAGACCTTTTTTTTTTAAAACTCAACCTTATAATAATATAATTATGTGTTTGTTAAAATAATAACAATAAATAAATAAATAAAACTGATATAAAAGTTATCATTATTTACTTTAACATTAGGTCAAAGGTTAATAATTAGGATCCAATATTTGTTTAAGTTGAGAAGGCTAAAAAAATCAGCAAGCTCATGAAGGCCTTGTCTTCTTATTTGTTGCTTTATGCTTTGTCAGTATTCATCTCAATCTCATGGCTTTGATTAATATATCCATGAAGGGCTTGCTGTGCATATATAAATATGGAGGTTTCAAGTTGCAATGTAGAGAAGCAGGGTTATCACTTGTTAGCTTCTTTGAAAAGAAATGGTGAAGTTGAAGAAATGCTTATGGTGCTTCAACAAGTGCTTCTCTATCTCTCCAACAAAGAATATCATCCTAAGTAAACTCACTTCACATTTCAGGTTCAAACCCCAGAGTAAGTAACAAGATACTTTGCATCTTTAAATTAAGGAAACTTTGCATAATCATATGAGTTCTCTGTTCTTGTTAGTACATGACAAGTTTTGTACCAATTTATTGGTTTCTGGTTTTAGTTTTGATCCTTGAAATCTTCTCCATGCAGGGAACAGAAATGGACTTCTTAATAATCTCTATAAGGACATGGAATCCTATGGTGAATATGAAGATATACAAGTAATGTGGAAAATGATTCAATCTACCTCTCCTCAATATGGCAGCAGCAACAAGCAGAGAAGGACCAATAATAAGTCTGCATATTTGATTCTATGTTTTAGGCCAACTTGAATTTTTGGTCCAAAATAGGGATATGGCTATGGAAGGAGCACAGATAGAGAAGTAAATAAATATGGAAAAGTTTTAAGAGTTCAATCATGTCTATATGTAGAACCAAATTGTCACTTTCAATTCCAAATGGTTACAATAAGAATTTGGTTACTGTTTGCCTTGTTTGGTTTACTATTCAAACACCAATTTGAGAGTTTAGGTCTTTTGGGGTTAAATACTTTGCATAAAAATGGTTCCACTTGCAACAATTTAGCAAACAATATCAGTTTTATAATTACTAAGAAAGTAATTGGCAAAGCTACAATTAGATGTGATTGCATATAATATTTATGTTATAAGAACTAGCAATTACATTGCAGATACATAATCCTACAATAGTAACAAAACATCACTAAACTTCAGAGAAGACTAATTGTAGAAAAGCATGTTGTCTTCAAGCTTCTTCATGGAGAAGCCTTTGATCAAAGTGCCACACACCTGCAAATAACAAAAAACAGTTACCCTATTACAAAATTTGTGTATATTTTAGTATGTCTTGTACACCGAATCGATGCGCACTCTTCCACATTTGGTACTCGCCTTATCCAATGATGAAATGATATGCGTCGGTTCAGTGTACGAGACAAAATAAGTACAAATAACACTTTTCTTTTTCTTTTTTCTTATTCTCCATTTAGGGTTTAGTGAAATTCAATGAAAAGGGGGAAAAAAATTGAGTAGGGTTTATATCATATCAGCATACCATGACCCTTTCCAACCATTCTGAGTTGAGTGACATACTCTGATATCTTCTTAATTGCTTCAACCTGTACCAACCAAAACAAAAGATGTTACAAACACTCTTGTAGTTTATTCTATGTCAATTAAAAATATAATATTCATTTTCGAATAGTCCTATGATCATATTAGCATCTAGTTTCAAGAAAGATACACTTTTACTACTAATGTGTATACATTTACAGTTTCCAGTTCTATTCATTTCTTGTTCTAAATTCATTGCCTTTCAGTTCAGCAGAATTGTACCTGCTCATCCAAAAACTCGCTCTCAATGAAGTCGCATAGTTGCGGATCGTTGTTTCGGTCAGCAACCTATAAATTCATGAAGAACAGCATAACTTTTCAATTGATTAGTCACTTGATTATAGCTAAAGATAATGTTGAGGGTAAAAAGACTTTACACTGTGAAGATAAAGAAGCTTCTCATTCACCAACTTCTCCAAAGACAGAGCCAATTCCATTGCTGAATCAAAGCATAATGACAACAAAACAAGCAATCAACAATTAGCATAGCTAATGATTTAGATAACTTCATGACACTATTTGTGTCAATCTGCAAAACAAAAATTGAGAACTCACCATACAATGCATCTCCCTTTTGAGCATGTGCAAATTCTGAGGGAGGACTAGTGATAGGGTGCAGTACCACTCGACCACCGCGAATGTTCTAAACCAATCAAAACAATACAACTCATCACAATCACCACAAGAAGAGAGTACCAATCAACATCATCAAATTCAACAGTTCAACATATTCTAGAATCAACACAAGAATACACCACTTACCTGATACTTCATGAGCTTCTCAGCATGCTCTCTTTCTTCTTCACTTGATTCCTTAAAGAACCTGCAATTTTCAACAAAATACATACAATACAATCTAGTTTAAATTCCATTTGGGAAATGGAAGAATTGAAAGCACATATCTATGTTACTTACTTTGCAAATCCCTTGAGAGCAATGTCATCTCTGTCAAAGTATGCAAACAAAGAGTGGTACACATAGGAAACATTGTACTCCACACTGCATCCAGAGACAACAAAATAAACATATTTACATAAAATTTATCAACAATTCTATTTGCACACCAAAATCAGCCACCAAATCAGCCACCGGTGTATAATACGTATCAAAATACAAAATACACACTAAAAATAAGTTAAACTACACATGTATTTTATATTTTAATATACCCCTAGCATAACTCTAAATTTATAATTAACTACATTAATTTTTCAACTTATAAAAAAAACATTTATTTTTTTTGAAATGGAGAAAATATGTTAGTATAGTAGTAAAACAGGAAGAAAAATAGCATAACTAAATAGCAATAAAAAATACATAAATAAATTAAAATTATAAATCAAAATAAATAATACCGAACTATAATGAATACCAAAAGCTAAAACTTGAAAGAAAAAATATGGTGGATTTGATTATGGGGGAACAATCTCTTACTTGATCTGCTCGTTGATAGCAGATTCAGATTCATCAGCATAGTTCTGTCGAGCCAAGGAAACATTTGGTGTTACAGGAACAGCAAGAGCATCTTTCTTCACCTCTTCAAATGGCTCAAATATCACACCGGTGAGTGGCGCATAAGGTGCATCAGCACCAGCAAAAACCCTCAAGTCCCTCCTCTGCAAAGAAGAAGAAAAGAAGGCAAAGCTTGAAGAAAAATCTGAAAGCTTTCTGGGAACATCACCTCCATTTCCAATGGGTGGTGAGAGAGTAAAAGAAGAAACTTTGGAGGCAAAGAGGGACATTTTGGGAAGAATAACGAAAAGGGTATTTGGAAATGGGTTTGAATAAGAGAAAGGAAGAGGAAATGGAAGAAGGGCTGGTGAAGAGTGAAGACTGAAGAACAAGGGTAGGGGGTAAAGGGGATATAAGTAGTGGTGGCAAGGGGTAATTTTGGAAATGGAATTTGTTTGTGAAGGGTTGGATTGAGGGACACGTGGATGGTTGAGATTGGTTATGGGAGAGGGGCGTGTGGCGAGCTCGTGGTGTATCTGGTGTGAAAGGGGAAAGAGTGGGAATCTGGGGTCCCACAATGTGGTGGCGACAAAGACAGTGAATAAGAAGACAAAACAGGATTCTGTCTTTTACAAGATGGAATCTTTTGACCTTTGTGGATTGTGGTGGATACTCAAGATTTTAGCCAATGGCTGCAGTGTTCTTTTCAGTTTAGTAAGTAGAACACCACACACTTTCTTTTGGTACCACTGTACAACTAATTGCAGTTTTTTTATTTTTGAAAATGGAATTCAAATTAAATGTCTTGATATTTTTGTCAGGATTAATCTTTATACTTCTATTTTGATTTCTATGTTGATGTACATTATTTCTATGCTATCGTATGTTGTATGAATGTATTTTGTGAATTTTTCTGTACTAATATTTATATTTTTCGTATTGTAAATGAGATTACCGGTAAATGAGTTAATGGCTTTTTTTTTTTCATCATTGTTGTTCACAATGAGATTGAGCTTAGGATCCTATGATATACGGACACTGACATGGATACGGGTATGACACGACATGAGACACGCCAATTTTATATATATAAAATATAATGTATTTTGTAAAAAAGTTATAATAATGTATTGATATTTTATTTGCATTAAAATACAAATTAATATTTTAAAATATTTTTAATGTATTTTTTTTATTATATAAAGTATTTAAGATAATTTTTAGTTTTAATAAATAATACTATATACTAATTTTAAACTCATTTTAAGAATATAAGTTGAGAAAAAATTTAACACATCGACAAGAGATGGTATTTTGGTGTATCAAGCGTGTCCGAAAAAAATTCTTTTCGTTTCTATAAGAACATGGATGGACAAAGAAGACAAGCATACCCAACGATTGTCGTGTTCAAAATGTATCTAACACGGGAACACGATAATTCAACGAAACGTTCGTGTTTCATAGCTAGGATCAAAAGCCGGGCGGGGAAATTAAATTACTGGTTAAATAATAAATATGCTGAAAAAAAAAATCTGGCCTTCTAGCTTTTTTTTTTTTTTTTTAATATTACATATAAAAATCTCAATAGCACTCCCAATTGTTGTTTCAGCTTACAGTTTAATATCTCAAAAATATATATAATTTATGACGATGTTATAATTTGTATGACTAATTAGTATATAATTAGATTAAGAAGTCTAAGATTTTAAGAGAGATGAATCACCTATAACAAAAGAAAGGTAAACTAACAATTGACAAGTTATAAAGAATCAAAATGTGTAGAAATCTTCATAATTCCTTTTTTATTTAAAAGGATAAAAATGACATTGTATATGCTCTTTTTACAAGCATCACCAACGTCCAACTGACTAAGATCCCAAATTCCCAATCGTCCCTCGAAATCATAGTCAGCTAATTAATCAGTGCCAATATATTGTATTAAGGGGTGCTCGAAACCGGATCCAAGTAAATTTTACTAATTTCGGTATATTATTTTATTTTTGGCCTGTTGTAATTTTTTGAATCTCAAAAAGTGCTTAACTGAGTTTGTTGAAATATCTTCTTATAAGAGTTCTGATGCAACAAAAGGGCTGATCAATCCTTCACACTTATGCATCTCATGAACTATAAAGACATTTCTCTTTCTCAATAGTGTTCCACTAAAAATTAACATTTAGCTTCTACCAATGTTTAGTATCCCTTTCTCATGCACTTTTTGTCCTCATAATAAAGATTTTCCTAATGATAAGACCCAATGTACTAATCATTGTCATTGAACAAAAATTAAAAACCATTACTTTTATTTCTAACAAGATGAAACTGCAAGCTACAAAGTACAAATAGATATGCTTCCACAATACTAACTTCTAGGCTCTCTAGCCTTCTACACAGACACTAGCAACCACACAACCCTAGATTAATTAATTAAGATAAAGATCATTAAGCTAATCAATATCTTAAGCAAATCTCATAACAACTTAACTATTCTGCTCCACACATCTCTACACGAGTCAAATACACAACACAGAACTTTTAGAGAGTGCAAGTTGTGGTGAGGAGATTCTTCATGATTTTATACATGAGCTTCCTCATGGAGAAGAACTTGATCAAAGTGCCACACACCTGCAAGAAACAAAAGCAGAGTCACACTCTTAGAATCTTAGAAACTCAACATCATAACATGTGGAGGGGAATCAGTTCCAAGAAAGTTAGAACCAACACCAATCCTTCTATCATTTAGATCAAATTGAAAACCCTGCTCATCTATCATTCACCCACTTAGATGGAATCTAAGGTTGCATTGCATTTTGTTGGTGTCTATATACACTTACATGAACATGGTAGGACACATATTTGGCTGCACTGAGACAAAGACAAAGAAAGACAAGGAGGGTTTAAAATGCAGAGTTTCAATGAGCATCCCTGATAGAAGGACACCAATGTCTCTAACTTCAGTGTCTTTGTCTCAGTGCTTTGCCCCACTCTGTCCCTTGTTCCAAACTCAGGTAAGTGAGAGGAACAATTATGGTGTGCAAATAAAATAAGATTTGAGAAGCAATTTAAAGTAATTGGAGCTATCTATATAGGTTATGTGCATACCATGACCCTTTCCAACCATTCTCAATTGAGTAACATACTCTGCAATCCTCTTAATTGATTTAACCTGTACCAGTCAAAATAAAAGATGTTACAAACACTTACTTGACATACACCTTGTAATCATTCAAATTTTCAGCTTGTTTTATTAATTCATTGTCAAAGTCCATGTAAGAATTTGTCATTTTGTTCACTTCTTGTTGTAACTAGTGCTTATATTGGCTCAGGTTCTGCTAACCACAAATCTCAAGCAAACACAATTCAGCGAAGTTATACCTGCTCATACAAAAACTCGCTTTCGATGTAGTCAGCAAGTTGTGGATCATTGTTACGGTCCGCAACCTATAATTCAAGAACAACAGATTTAACCTTAAGAACTATAGCTTAAAAACAATCTGACACCATATTCATAAACAATTCAACTCAGAGCATAAAGGCATGAGAGGCATTACACTGTGAAGAGAAAGAAGTTTCTCATTCACCAATTTCTCCAAAGACAAAGCTAATTCCATGGCTGTATCAAACAGAAAAACAAAAATGAGCAAGTGAAATAAATAAATGAATAACACTCAGCATACATAATAGATTGAACAAAATAAGATTAAATCATATTTCAAAACACAACTAATAGCACTATTTCTATCAATCTGCAAACAGAAAACATTAAGATCAAGGTAAATGAAAATTGAGAACTTACCATAGAGTGCATCACCCTTTTCAGCATGTGCAAATTCTGAAGGAGGACCAGTGATGGGATGCAGTACCACTCGACCACCGCGAATATTCTGAACCAATCAGAATCACACATCTCATTACATATATCAACCAACAACACTACCAAACTCAAACAATTCATTCAAGGCACTATGTATATTCAACCACACATAACATAATCATCCTTAACAATATATATATACACATAAAGAACATAAAAAAAAAAAGCCAAGAGTTCCAACACCAACCTGATACTCAATGAGCTTCTCAGCATGATCTCTTTCTTCTTCACTAGATTCCTTAAAGAACCTACAATTTTCAACAAAATACAATACAATACAATCAAGTTTAAATCTTTAAATTCGATTTGGAAAATGGAAGAATTGAAGTCAGAGATCTATGTTACTCACTTTGCAAATCCCTTGAGAGCAATGTCATCTCTGTCAAAGTATGCAAACAAAGAGTGGTACACATAGGAAGCATTGTACTCCACACTGCATCAGATTCAGATTTCACACACCAAATAAATCATCTCACCATAAAAATAATACGATAATGCTACATGTACCATTGTACACCTCCATATATTCCATTTACAACACAAAAAAATTATAAAAATTCACAAAACACATGAATAAAATAGCGTATCTCAATAGGAATAAAAAAAAAAAGAAAAAAACAAGAAATATATGAAGGTGCATTAAAAGAAAAAAACAAGAAATATATGAAGGTGTATGGTGCTACACACGTAAATTAATTTAAAATAATAAAAATATAAAAACGTGAAATCATAATAAAATTTAAACTGTAAAATCGTCCTATAAATTTTGTAAAATCGATTAACTCATTAAAAATCGTAATATCTGAAGATTTTAAGAGTTTAATCGAGATTCTAGCTACCTAATAATAATAATAATAATAATAATAATAATAAAAACAGAAGATCTATAATTCTATATAGAAAACAAAGATAAATGTAGAACTGCAGATATTAAAAAAAAAAGAAATTGCTATTTAAAAAGTGAGAATGCTTACTTAATCTGCTCGTTAATAGCAGATTCAGATTCATCAGCATAGTTCTGACGAGCCAAAGAAACATTTGGTGTGACAGGAACAACAAAATCATCTCTCTTAATCTCTTGAAACGGTTCGAAAATCACACCAGTGAGAGGCCGAGAAGGAACATCAACACCGCCACCAGCCGCAACAACCTT
Organism: Stylosanthes scabra; assembly: GCA_036250425.1. NCBI lineage: Eukaryota > Viridiplantae > Streptophyta > Magnoliopsida > Fabales > Fabaceae > Stylosanthes > Stylosanthes scabra. The sequence continues at coordinate 7,274 of JASCZI010001385.1, read as the reverse complement.
GAAGCTCCTGCACTTCGAAGAAGAAGAGAAGTTCAAAGTCGCGAGCTTTCTGTTCGCAGAAGCATCGCAACCACGAGAAAGAGGGGAAATGGAAAAGTTAGAGACTTTGGAGCAAGAGAGGGCCATTTTTGTGATGAACGAAGGGAGAGAAAAGAGGAAGAAGAAGGAGAAGGGTGTGGTAATGGCGGTTGAAGAGAGAGTTTCTGAGGTGCGAAGAAATGGGGAAGGGGCAAAGGGGTTATAAGTAGTGGCGTTTAGGGGTGTTTTGGGAATATGAATTAATATGGAGCGTTGGATTGAGGAACGCGTGGAGGGTTGAGATTAGTTTTCGGATAGGGGCGTGTGGCGGGCTCGTGGCCCTATCCAGTGTGAATGTGGAATCAATGGAAAAATCCTTTCCACGTAGCTTTCGCGAAACAGATCAAAGGTTTGGTTCACAGATCCGCACGCGCTTCACTGGGTTGTTCTACTCCACTCGCCCTCTCCGCGGTTCAACAATTTGTTTTTCCTTTTTCCAGATTTGAACTTAAAATATTAAGTAGAATGTTTGTTGTACGGATACGTCTATTTTTTTAAAGTACCCGTATCAGGTACATATTAAGCATGGGTATTCTAAAATTACGATTAGGTACTCTTAGATACGTATTAAACAAAAAAATTTTAAATATTGTTTGGGTACGTCTTGAGTAGGCTGGGTATATTTTGAGTACGGCTAAATATTTCTTTAAAAAAAAATTAATTCAAAATCAAGTTATTTTGAATAATTTTTTTTGTTTTTTAATTTTTTTTATTTTAAAACTATTTAAATATGACATTTAAGATGTTAAATTGACTATTTAAATGTTTTATTTAAAAATAAAAATTTATTTTATTAGTTAAAATATATTATTTGTCCCTTAAATTTTATAAAATTTATTTATTTTTTATATATATATTTGCCTAATCATATCTTATTTTTTCTAAAATTTTTATTAACGTAAATGAGTATCCAACTTGAATCCCAACAATTATTTTTGATGGATCACGAAATTTTTTATTAAAATAAAAACACATTTTACGATTCCTATTTTTATTTGTAAAACATTCCAGCCTCATGATATAATAAAATAGGAGTTGAGAAATTTCATAAATGAAAAAACAGAATTAGAAATTTTACTTTTTTTTAAGAGTTTTGTTGTCTTTTGATATAATTATCGAGAACTGTTTTAATATTTTTCTCTAGCATTATTCATCCACTTCAAACTTTTTTCTAAAAATAGTTCTTTAAAATACATCTGTTAATGCAACAATTATAATAATTTTAAATTTATTTTTCGTATATATTTTATTCACATTTTTTTAAGTATAAAAGTATTTGTCTTATTTATAATATCTAAGTTGTATTAGATTTTTTTTTTAAAATTAAGAACTATATAAAGAGTATGAATGTAGGGTTAATTTTATATAATTATATCATTTCTACCTTCAATGATAACATGCCTTTTTGTTTCATTTAATTTATGTTTTCTCATAACACAAAATTTTATGAAGGACAAAATGAAGGACGAAATGAAAAATAAAAGACAAAAATAAAACAAACAACGTAATTTTGTTTTTAATTATTATCTATTTTCATAAAATTTTGAAAACAAAACATATCAAACATGGTACCAACAGTGTCATAATTCAATCTGGTGGCAGTGTGGCACCATCTAGAAGACATTTTCTTCCTAATCACAATGGATAAGTAATTGTTAACCGGAAGATAGATCTTTGGTGTGAGTTAATCTAAATTTTTTTTATTTGTCTAGCAAAAGATATAGAACTAACATGAATGTCAAAATCTATGTTATTTAAGTTCTATGATTTTCTACCATAATTAGGAACTAAAAACCGTGTATCTAATCAACATGTAATTTTATTTTCAGAGAAAGATAACATATTAGGTGTATAGAATAATAGCCAAGAAAGAAAAAATTGGTTTCTGAAATCTTATATTTGAACCAATTTAGTTTCTAAAATTTATGATAAATTAATTTAATCATCATATTTTAAAACTCCAATCAACTTGGTGATTCGGTTTTTATCTCGTCATTATTTTTAAGGTTATCTTTAATTAAGTTTATAGTGTTTACATTCATAATTGTTTATATGGAATATTAGTATTATGTATTACAAATTAATTAACTGATGTTATTTCATCATTGAATATGATAACAACTTATTTTATGTAAGTTTGTCGCTTTATCTTTCACCGACAAAATGTATATCAATGATGTTACATATATACTACAAATAAAAATAAGTTACCAATCAACTAATGGCTATAAAATATTTATTTTATATTTTATAAAAAATATTATAATATGGATAATGCTATTTGAACAAGTGGTTTTGACCAACCAAGTGCAATCAAGTGGTTTATTTCTATGCTAAATAGAATATTATTTCGGTGTCAAATAATATAAAAAAGTGCACCTAAATAAAGTTCTATTTGACACCGAAATTATCTTCTATTTAGCATAGAAATAAATCACTTGGTTGCACTTGGTTGGTGAAAACCACTTGTTCACGTAAAATTATTATTATAATATATGAATTTTTTCTAATAATTAATTTTTTAATTAGTAAAATATATGAATTAATATACATAAAAAATGGCAATTTGCATAAATAAATTAATGCCATCACAAAATTACTCGTTTACAACTTTTGAATATATGTTACCCAGTTGCAACTTTTTCCATATGTCTATATAAATCGTTGCGATTGAGAAAGATTTTGTCTCCTACAAGATCGTTGTCATTGAAGAAGATTTAGTAGGAAGATATGTATGTAGCAACTAGAAGCTCTTTGTTATTAACAATATGATGATTTTATATTGGGCAGTATGGATATATAGGATCAATGTGAATAACAATGATCTTAGGAAGATCTTTGCCCATAGCAACGATCTTGCATGAAGAGGAGAGAATATCGTTTTTAATAACATAACACTGAACTTGTTGGTGAGCTTTTCCTATAGTCATTGCCAAAAGCAACGATCCACACATTTTACATCCTCACTCTCCACCTGCAAGCAGAAATTGAGAGGTTTTCTGCCCAAAAAATAACCTTGGATGGAGCAAGCTAAACGCAATGAGTTGCGCATATTGTCGACTGAATCAATGCAAAGGTTAGTCTTTTAATATTTTCAACAAGATAATTGGGTGTGGTTTGTGGAATGGTTGTTTAGTATAATTTGGTTGTAGACAATCTTTGGAAATATTAAGTACTTATATGTAAGTGTTATGTAGATAATAAGTGGGTTAGATTTAGTAATTGCTAATTGTTATGCTAATTGTTGGTAGTTATGGTAGTTGCTGATGGTTGATTGTTTAGGTAGTGTGTGGTATTGACTAATGGTTTTTGATATGGTAATGGTATTGCTTTGATGTAAGATGCGTTGCTTTTAAATGAAAGAACATTATTATCTATTTTCTGTAAGTAGTTATTTATCTATTTTATTTGTTACTATTTGTTATCCTTAAATAAAAGATTAATTAAAAAGATTGTATATAATCCGTTCCAAATGCTTAGTGCCCATGATGATGTAACTTTTATCTGTGCTTCAGTCCACTAGTTGCATCTTTTGTATAAGAAAGTAGCACAACATGCTTCTGCATGACCGCATCATACCGTACTGGAGGCTGCTGGGTTATATTAGTTATCGACAGGAATAGGTCCAGAACATTGACTCTACATGGGTCGATAAAAATAAGCTGAGCTGAGTTGAGACAGGTGTTTAGTTTACAAAAATGAAATTCGATTCATAGTTTAACTTGGTTCATTAATAATTAATAATTTTATATAAATAAATTATAATTTATATATAAAAATGCTTATTCTCCATTAGTTTTTTTATAAAATAAATAAGATATTATAATTTAGATATAACAAAAAAATTAATATATTATCATATTTAAATATGTATTTTATAATATATGTGATTAAAATGATATATTTATTGTAAGTTAAAAATATAAAATACATAATATATATCGATATAAATAATTATAATATATATAATCGAGTTTGCTTACGAGTCAATATCCCCAATAAATTCAAGCTCAAGCTTGATTTACTTAATATATGATATTAAATTTAGGTTTAAGCTCGTCTCATTACAAACTCGAAAATTCCGTTTATCGAGTTATTATTAAGTCAAGATCAAGTTTGCTTATAAGTTGCCTCGACTCACTTTTAACCTTAACCAAAACTCAAAGTATACAAATATAAAATAATATTTGTGAATAAGTAAACATATATCACAAAATTAATTGATAATATAATTTATATCGAATATTTTTTGAATATTTTAAGAGAATTTGATAATTTTACCTAAAATAATTTATTTTTGGATATTATTAATTATCATTTAATTATTAAAAGTAGCTAATATTTAGGCTATATTATGCTGAAGATTGAATATATTTAAGAATTTAATTATTAATATAAAATTATTTTAAAATATAAATAAAATTATATAATACATAATAATTTTTATATTTATACTTATATATTTGAACAAACACTGATTTTAGCTGGATGAACCGTGTTCAACATGCACCACTAACAAGATATTGCCCGTTTTGTGGGTTTCATGCACCATCTTACGGTTTTGCCTTTGATAAAAGGCAAGGATGATAGTCAAAGCTCCCCACACCCACTTGTCAAAACGTGTCTTATTAGGGAGAGGTATCCACACTCTTATAAGGAGTGTTTCGTTCCTCTCTACAATCGATGTGAGACTTATACGGGAGATGGAGTCATTACCCTAGCAAGCTCTCCAAATAATCGGTAGTCCCCAAGGTCTCACCCATCGTCATGATAATCATAGTCCACATGCATGGAATGTCGGAGAAGTTGCCAATGCTAAGACAGGAGCAACAACATTTCTCGAGCTCGATCCACCCCCTGATTCATCCAATACTTGATTTGGAAATAAACCATGAGAGCTCGCTATAGCATCTTCAACTTTACAAGCAGCTCAATCCCTTTACTTCCAGAAATTGTTTACGACCCGTACTTCACATATTCGGACACAACGGAAACCGGAACCTTATAATACAATGTATCAAGTTGCTTCATGCCGTAGACCCCTAACTTCTGTAGTATGTTGCTTTACAGTTGTACAAATGTCTCATCTCCACGAATAATAACACTAGTTGGATTCTTGTCAGAAAATTTGATATCCTCTTTATATTTTTTTTTTATCTTGCGTCTATGGTGTATATGAGGGCTAAAAAACTCTTGCCATCACCATTTGCATTGGCCATTTGGCTCTCTTGTAAAATCCGATAGCTCAAATCTCTTTATATAAATGTTGGACCCCAACAAGATCGTTACTAATAGCAAAGATCTAAGCTGGAAGCACCATTCCTACAAAATCTTTGTTATTCTTTCTTGAGCATATAAGATTTCTGTTAATGACAACGATCTTGCATTCCTTATACTAACATGTAAGATCCTTGTCAAAAATCTACCTTTTTTTTTCTCAACCCAACAAGATCGTTTCTAGTAATGAAGATCTTGTATGTGACAAAATCTCTTTCCATGGCAACGATTTCTATTAATTTCTAAATGACACAATCACGTAACAAAATTTTAAGACTTGCAATTGGATAATTTTGGATTGAAAAGAATTTATTTATACAAATTTCCCTAAAAAATTATAAGGTAATACTTTTTATCAATATTAACAAACGTTTTGGCAAACACTAGATTTTTATATTATTAGAACTTAAAATTTAAAATTTGATAGTTAATATTTAGAGTAGTATTGGTCAAAGATTAAACATCACAAATTTTATTTAATTTTCAATGTACTTAGAGTATTTTTTATAAAATATAAAAAATACTTTAATTTTTTTACAATAACAAATAAAAACAATACCACATAAAATAAGAATTTCAGGGAAAATAAATAAATAAAAAATAAGGGGAAAAAAGAAGCTAAATATGCAAGGGCCACAATAATTGAAGTATTGAACCCGTGAAGAGTTGGGAGAGTGAGAAAAGGAAGCGAGTGGGGATAGAAATGGAAGAACGCCAAAGGTGGGTGGGTCATACAAGTGCTGTCCATAGCACGCAGATTTTTGTTGTGACAGCAAAGCCTTCTTTTTAGTATTTGTTTTTAGCAAAACCTTAGAAAAAGCCTTGTTTTTTGTATTATTTTGTAGTTTCATAAATGCTGTAGAAAATTCTCATTTTGAAACTTTTGAGTCATGAGATTTGAGATTAGCCCTATCTTCATTCATGTATAATTCCATCTTCTTCTTCTGGATTCATCCACTTTCCTCTCTTCTCATCCCATTTGTTAGACTTTAAGTGGGTTAATGGAAAACATAATACTGTTTGACTCATTCTTCCTTCATTATGTTTCCTTTTTTAATTAAATGAGTAGATTCTACAAACATCATTTATTTATTTATGAATTAAGATATGACTCTATTAATGAATATTTATGTCATACATATCATAAAAAAAAAATATAGAAAACTAATATTTTTTAACCAATAAATTAACGAACAAAAAATAGAATATTCGTAATCATCGTTTATAAAACATCCACAATAAGAACTATAAAAAATTAAATTTGAAACCTAAAATAATCAACAATAAATCAACTTCGTATATTTTAGAAATATAAAATCTGAAACCTAAATAAATAAAATATCCAATTTAAATTATTAGTTGATACTGACTAAATTTTTATTGGTTATTTAATAAAATATCAAACCGTTTTTCAATTTTATGATATTTATTTGTATCACAAAATATATCAATTGAACAATTAGATTGATGATTGCAAAATACACAAAAATTTATTAAAAATTATTCAACAACGTAAACAAGACTTATGGATTTTTTATTTTTTTAAATAAAAAAAATAGAAATTTTACCAAAATAGATCCGCTGGGGGGTATTTACCAATTTAGGCATACCCCCCGTATCTCGGGCTCTGCAACCCCGAGATGAGGTTTACACGTATCTCGGGCTTGCAGAGCCCGAGATAAGACACGCATTAAAAATCCAATCATATCTCGGGTCTGCAGAGCCCGAGATACGTATCTCGGGACTGCAGAGCCCGAGATAGCTCCGTGTCCTATATAAGGACAGCAGAGCCCGAGATTCCTCACAATTCCATTCTTTCTTCACTCAAAATTACCAATTTAGGCGAAAAAAAATAATCTCTGAGTGTTTTGTTTGACATGGCTCCGAGGGGACGTTCTAGAGCACGCGGAGGGGGCAGA
>JASCZI010001381.1:2215-16054 GCA_036250425.1 Stylosanthes scabra | reverse complement strand
TATTTTTACTGTTCACAAAAAACATATATATATCAATCTGAAGCTCCGGATGTTAGCTTTCTAACGCAACAAGAACCACATCGTTTGGACCTCTGTAGCTCAAGTTGTCATCACTTTGGTGCACAAAGGTCAAGTTTGACAGCATGCACTAAGCTTTAAAACAGCTAACAAGTTATAAAACTTTTACGGCTATAGTTTTCGTAAAACCTTTTCTTTAAAAAACATTTTCTTGTGTGTGTGAGAGAGAGATAATAAACTTTGGTTCTTGACAAGAATTTTTACCTAAGTCCTAGACTCTAAAAGGTCTTCAATCTTGCGGACTTCGTTTTCTCGTCGTTGTTGTTGTTTGCTTTCAAGTGAATCCTCAAACTTTTGGTGGTTGTTTATCAACTCCACAATGGTTGTCATTCATCAAAACCTAATCATAAAAACCTTGCATGCATATTGTAACATGGTTTACAACTCCAAGGTTTTACAGCAATGTAGTGACCATTCAACATCCAAGGACCACTAGTCAAAACCTTTTCTCTGTCATCAGAACAATCAAATTTCACTAGAAAATATCCATTACCAACATCAAGTAGATCAAATCCACTACTGAGATTCCAAACTCCTTTCAATTTATACATTAAGGCTGTATAACTCATATGCTTATCAAGGACTTTGATAACAACCACATCTTGATAGGGTTTTATAAAAATATTTCAAGTTTCCTCTGTGAAGATAACACTAGGAGTTGAGGGTTCTCCTTGTTTACCTGTGATAGTTGCAAGCTTGTCCCCACAAGGTTAGCTGCTGCCATTTCACAGGAAGTAGTCACTCCTCCTCCAACAACTTTGTCTCTAAATGAGACCTTCCCCCTTGAGAATCCTCCCGGCTGTTTGGAAGCATCATCTCGGTTAAGTCCGGAATCATCCCCGTCAGCCATAGAAGGGACCGAAATAGGAGATGCTGGTGGTTTGCTCGTTGTTTGCATGAGTTAAGGCTTAATGGTGCTTGCTGCTTGCTACAACAGAATAGAAACGGAGCTTGGAAGAAAGAAATGAGGGACGGCGGCAAGGAATGTTGTGGGTGATAATGCTGAGGGTGGATCGTAGCTCGAAAGAAATGGTGAAGGACGGCGGTTATAGGGCAAGTTTACCGAGGAAGATGATGGCACCGAGGAAGACGATGGCAGGACGGTGGTCGGAGTTGGAATCGGCGTTGGATCTAACTCCGAGGATGTCCGATCTGTGTTGATCGGAGAGGAGGATGGGGAGCTTGGTAGAAAGAAAAGGGGGACGACGCCGAAGAACGTTGTGGGTGATGATGCTGAGGGTGGGTCGTAGCTCGGAAGAAACGACGAAGGACGACGGTTATAGGGTAAGTTTACCGAGGAAGATAATGGCACCGAGGAAGACGATGGCAGGACGGTGGTCGGAGTTGGATTCGGCGTTGGATCTAACTCCGAGGATGTCCGATCTGTGTTGATCGGAGAGAAGGATGGTTGATTGGAGACGAAGAGCACCAACGATGGTTGGTTCGTCGAGGATAGCTTCGATGGTGATGATCGGTGAAGGTGTCACCGTGACGTCCGGCGAAGGGGAAGGGCGTCGCAACTCCGTGACAGAGCTGCGGTGTCGACGGGGAAGGGCGGCGCAACTCCGTGTGGGAGCTGCGGTGCCTATACCCGTTCTCTCTCTCTCTCTACTGTAACAGCGCTCTCTCTCTCTTCTTTACTCAAGACGAAAAGATAATATTTTTAAAACTATATTATGTTAAACATGACTCAATTACCTAATGATTGAAATAAGTTTGAACTCAACACTTATAGTTTAAATATGTTAAATTACGTCCTAAAAATATTTTTCTTTTCTAACTTTTGCACTTTAATCTTCTTCTCCATTCTTGTTATAACACACTTTTAATCTTGTTAATATAATCCTATACTTAAGTAACAAGGTCATATTAATATGAGTATCACATGATTTACTATTCTAACTCTAATACGTATATAACTAATTGTTTATTAATAATATGTAAGGCTCGGAATATTAGTCTTTTTCATACTCTTATATTAATTGTTGTTTCGGATATTGGCCCCAGACGATCTAAATTCATTACGAACATACCTCATTCAACCCCTTCATAATGGCTCAATCCCTTCCGGATCTAGAAATGGCCTGCAATCTTATTTATCAAATCTACACAAGATAAGATTATATCTGAATCGATCTTATACAGATTTATTCCTTAAATAATAGGGATCACAACGGGTATATAAAGGGGAGATCAGCTCTCCCCTCAGGTATGTCTTCTAAACCATACCCCATTGCTTGCGTTAGGAGAATTCCCAAATCGTTTTTGACGAAGCTCTACTAGTACACAACCACCTTTCACATAAACCACCAACATTCTGTCTTGGCACCTCCGGTTACGCTGATAGTCTCAAACCCCTCGAAGGTACATTCCGTATATTAACGCCGTCTGTGGGGACTCACCTCAACGTAACCGGCTCGTGATGACATATCAGACAGAAGGGGGTGGTGTACAATGGTCATTCTGGTGATGAACAACACCGGAATCAACAACGGCACTGGGGTTGATGGGTTGATGACGTCAATGGGGACTCGGAAGCCATCCCAAAGAAAGAACTCGAGCTCGGGTCAAGCAATCAACTCGAGAAGCACGGACATTTCGTCCTCCCGAATTCGAGGCTTCTGTTCCGGATATTAGGCCCAGACGGCCCAAATCAATTACGAACATACCTCATTCGACCCCTTCATAATGGCCCAATCCCATCTGGATCTAGAAACGATCTGCAATCTTATTTATCAAATCGACACAAGATAAGATCATATCTTAATCGATTTTGAACAAATTTATTCTTTAAATAATAGGATCACAACGGATATAAAAAGGGGAAATAAGCTCTTCCCTCAGGTACGTCTTCTAAATCATACCCCATTGTTTACGTTAGGAGAACTACCAAATCCTTATTTGGCGAAGCTCTGCTAGTGCACAACCACCTTTCACATAAACCATCAACTTTCTATCTTGGCACCTCCAGTTACGTTGATAATTCCAAACCCCTTGAAGGTACATTCCATATATCCCTAGTCGTTACATGTAAAATACCACATTAAAGTTGAATAATCGAAGAATACACAATCATCTACTTATATGTAATCATCCAATATATCCTGTTAAAAAAGAAAAAAACTTATTCAGAAAAAGACACATAATCATCCTCGTACAAAGAATAACTTTAGATTTACATACACACTAATGATGCATAATGCCATACTATTTAATAGAAATACCATCCATATATATGTCACCCAAAAAAAAATACAATCACATGTAGAGTACATGCGCCCTCTACATGTGATTAGGCAGGGACAGATCCAAAAAAATTATTTTGAAGGGATCAAAAATATATATAATATAAAATAAAATTTATAAATAATTTAATTTATGTAATTTAAAGTATACTAAAAAAATATAATAATAAAAATATATTTTAAATTATAAAAATATGTATATATTTTTTTACTGGTGAATTTTTTTAGAATTGATTAGTATACGATAATATTTTATATCATAAAATTTAAATCTTTGAAAATTTTATCTGATTGAGAAATGATTTGACAGTAATTTTTATCCTAAATTCTTTTTTGTTTGGATATTATCCGTTGCCATTTTGTTATTATTGGATATAGATAATGCTTAGGCTAATTTTTTTTGGATATTATTACTTCTCTTATAATTATACGAGATAAATAATATATTTGAGTTAGACTTTTATTTATACTAAGTTAAATATTAAATATGTTTAACAATTTAGTTTTTAGTGTAATATTATTTTTTAAATACAAAATAAAAAAGAAAAAGTCTAGGTAACCAACATTTTGGTAACCAATATTAACCAATAAATCTAAAATACTATTATTTATTTGTGTTTCATCTTTTATGGATTGGACTTCTTTTATTTTATTGGGCTTTTACCTCTTATTGATTACCATTAACCAAAAATTTATTGGCTACCTAACATGATTCAATAAAAAAACTCTATAACGTATTATATAACAACTTTTTTTTAATTGATGTTCAAAATATTGAGAGCCGAGACCTATGCTCGACCCCTCTAGGTTCGTCTTTGTTTGTGATTGTAAACTAAAAATATAATTTTATTTTGTTTGAATAATTATAAGATGATTTAAGATACCGTGGAAAAGAATAGTAAATTTCTTTTTTACTAGCATTGAACCAAAAGGATGAAATTTAAAAAAACACCTTAAGAAGTTCAATTTTTTTTCATAGAAACTAAATTGGTGAAATTAACTTGGTTTTAAAATATAAAAAAAATCATCTAACTAAAAATAAATCAAACTAGATATACCTTCAATTAATGTTATATGTTATGAGTTTTCCATTTTTTTTTTCCGGAACTCCTCCAAGAAAACACTCGTATAAATGTCAAAACTATTACTTTAATCTGCGAAGATTAACTTTATCTCTTTCACCAATATAACTAAATTAGTTGAAAAAAGGAAAGAAAATCACAAATTACTATTTAACAATTACTCCATTTATATGATCAGCTTTGAGAGAAGATATGAGTAGACTAAAAGTATTTTTGTCAACATAAAGCAACGTATTGTTCAAAATGAATTAGTATAAAAATGTTTCTCCTCACTTTTCTTATAGAGAATTTTTGGTGTTTTTCAAGTTGTTCCAAAAGCCGAAAAAGTTTCAAGATTTTGAGAAATTATTCTCTTTTTGCACACCTCATTGTTCTTCATCTCATTCATCACACCAAGAAAGACATGAGAAATTAGTCTTTGAGTGTTCCTCCGAACACCCGACAACCAGCTTCACCTACAATTGTTTTTTCTTAAATATTCATTTATCTTCTTGTGACATTAATTATAGTCTTTAGATTTATTCTCCCGTATTATTTCACATCGTTAATTCTTCTGTTGCTTATTTTACTTATGTTACAGGCCAGCTTCGAGGTCCAATTTTCAAGGAATAAGACCATGAATGAGTGGCCCACAAGGAAGAAGGAATCATCTAAAATAGGAAAAGTACGATACAATCACAACAGATCCCACGAGAATCTCAACCACCTGAAGTTATATAAACATGGGGCATCACCCCCTCAAGGTACACATTCTCTCACCCTACTCACTTTATTCGATCTAGAATCCCATAATCATATTTCTGTGTTTCTAGGGCTACTCATCTTGACATCAACCCCCTTCTCCGTCGTAGTTCTCGGTTACGCTGTAGAGCTTGTTACCGAAGGCACATCCTCTTACCTCGAATATTGAGGCTTGGTACCTCATTCAAAGTTCTTTGGACAATCGTTAAGGGACCTGACCTTAACGACTTATAATATAATAGAAGTGTTTTTTCTCATAAATTTACCTAATCCTAATCTCTTTTCTTAATATTTTCTTACTTCATTTCTTTAAAAAAAAAAAAAAAAAACCTAATCAACATGCATATACATACACTTAAAACGTTAATGTAAACAGACCATCCATAACCTTAAGTGTTTCCAAGTTTTGCTAGTTCGTTGGGAGTTGTGACTTAAGCCTTTGAAAAGCAGAGGGAAACAACACTAAACTAAGTGCTACGCAATATGAGGAGCTAGTTCTTAACTTTGATAGCCAAAGAGCAAAATCAATCATCATTCAATCTCAAACAATCCTTAAGCAATCACAAACACATACATCAAGCATATGTTGATGATGATGATCCACGTCTAAGCTTCCTTCACATGTGGTTTGTGCCATAATATAACTCGACGTAAACCGGTTGCTATTTTAACTAGCCGTCACTAATTAAGTGAGCAGGATGTTGGATGTAAAGGAAGCTAGTTCACTCAATATAAGTTAGTTTATAAGTTTGTTTGTAGAGTCAGTTAGTAGATATATGCCAAGCTGGCACTTAGTTAGTTTCAGTAACTTAATTAGTTAGGTCCATTTTTATTACTTGTATAAATAGTTAGTCAAATGTAACTTCACCTTTTGAGGTTAACCATGATATCGGATTCCATTTGCAATTTTTCTCAAGATCTCCCTGTAGTCTGTACTTTCTCTGCTCATTTCGCTTTCCCGAGCTAAATCTGCTTCACCATTGCAATTTAACATGGTGTGGTGAGCGTTTTGAAGTGTGATGGAGGCACCTTGGTGAAGCCATTTCACTTCAAGGTTGAGAAATCATGGAACTGCAGACTGCAAAAATTGTTCCATTTAAATAACTTCGCAGAGATATGGTTGATCCAGAACCAGAGATTCAGTTTTTCACATGGAGAATCCAAGCTTCTCACAGTTAAAGCGAAGCAAAGCCTCTGTCATCATAGACGCAAAAAAATACAACCTTGCCATATTAAGTGACTTACAAGTCAAACAGAACCACCATCCTTACATTCAGTCATTCATCATAAGTTAACGAAACCAATCACTGTCTTCACTAATCACTAGCATATTGTTCATAGACATATAATATACAATTGGAAATTTCCTAGCAAAAACATCCAAAGCTATGTGGACGAACAATCAAAAGGGTATATTTATTTTTTTACAATTACTTATATGGCAATTTATACCCTGATATAAAAAATAAATACCAACATAGTGATAGAGACATGCAGCGGAAGTGGCACAAATATCCAATACTAGAACAATATTCAAGTAATTCTAACACCTTATGGTAGAAGCAATAATAGGCAAATAAATCAACCAAATCAACAAGTACACACCAAGATTTTTAGCGTGGAAAACCTCCTCAAGGTGAGAAGTAAAAAGCACAGGTCTTCCAAATCAATGAAATAGCTCTACTATAATCAAATATGAGGTACAAGAGAGTCATAAAATATAGCATAACTCGTGCATACAACCAGCCAAAGCACCAAACAACAATGGTTACAAAATGAGAATGAAGAATATGCAAATACCCAAAATCAGGGGCTTCTGTCCGAGCTCAATTTCTCCCTCCATAGAGCTCCAATCAAAATCCCCACCGTTCAAAATGAAGAAGCAGATGAGGCAAACATTCTGTCCAAATTTTAAGTCGATCCAACGGCGAACGAGTGAGAAACTGGCGATTGAAAATTCTACTACAAAAAACCGAAAATGAACTCTCTCTTCTTTCTTCTCTCAAGTGGCTGTCCTCTCTCCTTCAAACCCTCACAAAATCTGAAGTGTGGTGTGAGTAGGTGTAACTCACCCTAAAAATGAAGGGCTTGAGCTTCACATAGTTGAGAAACCCAACCCAACAAATCTCCCCCTTCTTGACTAGGTGGAGGCCATCGCCATTCCGGCGATCAAACAACATGTCTCAAGCTTTCCTCTTGGCAACACCTTTGCCATCATATCAGCACCATTATCGTCAGTGTGAAATTTCTCTAATTCCAACAACTTGGAATTCAACAAATCTCGTATCCAATGATACCTAACATCAATGTGCTTAGACATTGCATGAAAAGTGGAATTATTAGCAAGATGAATCGCACTTTGACCGTCACAAAACAACACATAATAGTCTTGCTTGAAACCAAGTTCTCTAAAGAACTTTTTCATCCACAACAACTCTTTACAAGTTTCAGTTGCTGCAATAAACTCTACCTCTGAGGTAGAAAGTGCAACGCACTTCTATAGCCTTGACTGCCATGAAATAGCTCCCCCTGGAAACTTGACCAAATAACCTGAAGTAGACTTTCAAGAATCAACATCTCCTGCCATGTCTGCATCAGTAAAGCCAACCAGCAAAGGTTTCTCACCACCAAAACTCAAACTCAAGTTAGTTGTACATTTGAGATATCTCAAAATCCATTTAACAGCATTCCAATACTCTTTACCTGGATTTGAGAGAAAACGACTCACAATACCAACCGCATGAGCAATGTCTGGTCTAGTGCACACCATAGCATACATCAAGCTTCCAACAACTGAGGTATAAGGAACTTTATCCATGTCTTGTTTCTCTTTGCCAGTGGTTAGATACTGTTTCACTCAACTTAAAATGAGGAGCAAGAGGACTAGCAACACATTTGGCATCATTCATGCCAAACCTTTGAAGCACCTTCATTATGTATCTCCCTTGTGACAAATAAAGCTTTCTGGAATTTCTATAACGAGCAATTGGCATGCCCAAAATCTGTCTGGTAGGACCCAAGTCCTTCATAGCAAAGAACTTGCTCAACTGTTTCTTCAACTCATTGATCCTGAAAATATCCTTTCCAACAATCAATATATCATCCACATAAAGCAAAAGAATGATAAAATCATCATCAAAAAACTTTTTCACAAATACACAATGATCTGAAGTAGTCTTCTGGTAACCATGCTCTCCCAGATTCAAACATCTTGTACCACTGTCTTGGAGCTTGCTTTAACAGCTTGCTTTAACCCATAAAGACTCTTCTTCAACTTGCACACAAAGTCTTCCTTCCCTTTAACAACAAAACCCTCCGGTTGTTCCATGTAGATCTCGTTGTCTAAGTCACCATGAAGAAAAGTTGTCTTTACATCCATTTGTTCAATCTCCAAATTAAGAGAAGCTGCTAAACCAAGCACAACATGAATAGATGACATCTTCACAACAGGAGAAAAAATCTCCTCATAGTCAACACCTTTTCTCTGGCTAAATCTTTCGACAACCAATCTAGCTTTATACCGAGGATTAGAACTGTGTTCTTCATTCTTGATTCTGAATACCCACTTGTTCTTCAAGGCTCTCATATCCTTAGGTAACTTCACCAACTCATAGGTATCATTCTCAAGCAAAGACTTCATTTCTTCTTGCATAGCCTTAAACCATCGAGCTTTGCTTCCATCCTCAATAGCTTCTCCATAACATTCAGGTTATCTCCCATCAATCAACAAGACAAACTCATGTGGAGAATACCTTGATGAAGGCCTTCTTTCTCTTGTAGATCTCCTAAGTGCATTTGCAGGAATTTCCAAAGTTGGTTCTTTATCATGAACATCATCACCAACTTCATCATGTGTAGGCACAACTATCACATCTTCACCTGCACCTATATCATGCTCATTATTTTGAGCTTTAACTCTACCACCTTCTGCCATAGGCATAATGTGAGTAATATCCAACTCATAAAAATTATCACTAGGTTGAACCATTAGCTTATCTGCATTATCAATATCCTTTAATGTTTGTTCTTCAACAAAAACATCTCTACTACGGATTACCCTCTTGGTAATAGGATCATAAAACCTATACCCAAACTCATCAATGCCATAGCCAATAAAAATACACTGCCTAGTCTTAACATCAAGCTTGAACCTCTCATTTTTAGTAATATGAACAAAAGCTTTACAACCAAAGACTCTTAAGTGATCATAAGAAACATCCTTACCTGACCACACCTTCTCTGGCACTTTATACTCCAAAGGAACACACGGTGTCTGGTTCAAAACATGAACAACAATGCTCAAAGCTTCACCCCAAAAGGATTTCAGCAATTCAGATTGTGACAACAAGCACCTAACCCTTTCAACCAGTGTCCTGTTCATCCTTTCAGCCAAGCCATTTAACTGAGGAGTCTTCGGAGGAGTCTTCTGATGTCGTATACCATGCTCTTTGCAATAAGTATCAAACAGACCTAAATACTCACCACCATTGTCAGTACGAGTGTTTTTCAACTTCTTCCTGGTTTCTCTTTCAACCGAAGCTTGAAATTTCTTAAACACATTCAAAACTTGGTCTTTGGTCTTCAAGGTATAAACTCACACCTTCCTAGAGTGATCATCAATGAAGGTTACAAAATAAACAGACCCACCAAGTGTTCTTGTCTTCATCGGACCGCAAACATCAGAATGCACCAACTCAAGTATCTCCGGCTTCCTTGAAGGTGGATGACTCTTGAAAGAAACTCTGTTCTGTTTCCCAGCAAAGCAATGATCGCATTTTTGCAAAGCAACCTTACAACCGGATAACAAATTTCTCTTGGATAAGACATTCATGCCCTTCTCACTCATGTGACATAACCTCTTATGCCATAAACCTGTTTCATCAACAAACTCAGCAGCATTAACAACATCTTTCACAACTTTTACTTGAGTTAAATAAAGAGTAGAGTATCGTGTACCTCTAGCAACAACCATGGAACCCTTTGTGAGCTTTCAACTCTTCCGAGAGAATGAGCTATCATAGCCTTCATCCGCCAACTTACTAACAGAAAGTAAGTTCAACCGAATATCCAGAACATGCTTCACATGCTTCAAAAATCAACTTGGTACCATTGAAGGTTTCTAAACAAACTTGTCCAACACCAGCACACTTTGCAACACCTTCATAAGCCATTTTTACATCACCAAAATCACCAGGAGTATAAGAAATAAACAAATCCCTCTTAGGTATAACGTGAATAGAAGCACCATTATCAATCACCCAACTAGTGCTATTATCAACAAAGTTAACAGATTCAAACTCCTCAACAAGAAGAAAATCATCACGAGTTACATTTACCTTGTCTTCATCGCTATCATCTTCTTTACTTATGCTCTTGCCTTTACTTGCCTTTGCTTTTTCTTTCTTCGACTCCCAACAAAACTTCTTCACGTGCCCTTTTAGACCACAATGATGACACTCAAGATTCTTAAACTTCCCACGAGACTTGCTTCTGCATTGATCTCTCCCTGCTTTAGGACCACAACTTTTATTCCTCCCCTTAGATTCAGAAACCAAAACATTCGAAGATGTAGACGATACGCCTTGCGACTTTCTTCTCATCTCTTCATTCAAAACACAGCTCTTGGCAAGCTCCATAGAGACAACACCATCAGGAGCAGAATTAGACAATGAAATTCTGAGAACTTCCCAAGAATCTGGTAGGGAACCAAGAAGTAACAACCCTTGAACCTCTTCATCAAACTTGATCCCCATGGAAGACAACTGATTCATAATTCCTTGGAAAGTATTCAAGTGATCTATCATCGAAGTCCCATCTGCATACTTCAAAGCCAACAACTGCTTGATCAAAAACATCTTGTTATTCCCAGTCTTCCGAGTATAAAGTTGTTCAAGCTTAATCCAAAGGGTCCGAGCATGTGTCTCCCCAATAATATGGTTCAACACATTATTGTCAACCCACTGCCTAATATACCCACAGACTTGTCTATGCAACAAAGTCCAATTATCATTAGACTTATCATCAGGCTTCTCGGTAGCAAAAACTGGTTGATGAAAATTCTTGACATAAAGCAAATCTTCCATTTTATACTTTCACAAATCATAATTGGGACTATTAAGAGTAATCATCCGAGTAGTATCAGTGTTAGAGTTGAAATCCATTGTTCACAAAATCACAAGCCTAGAAAAATAACCAAAGAGCTCTTATACCAGTATGATAGAGCCACGCAGCGGAAGCGGCACAAATATCCAATACTAGAACAATATTCAAGTAATTCTAACACCTTATGGCAGCAGCAATAATAGGCAAATAAATCAACCAAATCAAATATAAGCACACACCAAGATTTTTAGTGTGGAAAACCTCCTCAAGGTGGAATAGCTCCACTATAATCAAATATGAGGTACAAGAGAGTCACAAAATATAGCACAAATCGTGCATACAACCAGCCAAAGCACCAAACAACAATGGTTACAAAATGAGAATGAAGAAGATGTAAATACCCAAAATCAGGGGCTGCTGTTCGAGCTCAATTTCTCCCTCCACAGAGCTCCAATCAAAATCACCACCGTTAAAAATGAAGAACCAGATGAGGCGAACATGCTGTTCAAATTTCAAGTCGATCCAACGGTGAACGAGTAAAAAACTGGCGATTGAAAATTCTGCTACACCACAAAACCGAAAATGAATTTTCTCTTCTTTCTTTTCTCAAGTGGTTGTCCTCTCTTCTTCAAACCCTCACAAGTGTGGTGTAAGTGGGTGTAACTTACCCTAAAAATGTTGGGCTTGGGCCTTAAGAAACCCAACCCAACAAATAGATAAATTTAATTTACGCTATAATTTTTTATTGGTTAATTTTGTTGATTGTATTGATACACTTAACTAGTTAATGTAACATTGCAAACACCAACAAATATATGTATCCCCATGTGACAGTAGGGAGAGTGAAACATCATGTGTTGCTTGGGAACAAGTGTCTTCAATTTTGGGTAAGGTGATCGATAGAAATAACCTTATTAATTAAAATAAAAAGCCATTTGGTACTCGCTGGAATGAATAACATGTGATTGGAGTGGTCTATGACTTAAGGTTGTCTGAGACTATGGCCTATGGTGTATGAAAATAATTTATTCAATCCCTTAAATAAATATAAAGTCAACTTATTTAAATAAATAAGTTAGAAAAAAATATTACTAAATTATTTTAATATAAAATTAATATTAATATTAATTTATCTCATTCTTTAGCACAGTTTTTTATATTGCATAAATATACACAATTTTTAAGACTCTATAAAAAATGCAAAAAAAAAAATGTGAGAGCCTATAATGAATTATGAAAAAGTAATAAAAAATAATATAATTATAGGATTTTTTTCATATCATGAAAAAACAGTAAATAACAACATAATTCGGATAATTAATTTTAATATTGGAATAAAATGTGAGAATGATCATGTTATGAGATTATTGGGGTGTGTTACCTCAACATGGCGCCCTAATATTTTAGGAAGTAATCATTGGGGAAATTTAATTTTTTTCTTCATGAAACAATGTGTCAAAGACGTCTTGTTGTTATTTTAAAATTTTTTTTAATCTAAATTGTGAAATAGTGGATGACTGTGATATGATAAAAGTGCATCTTGTGGCTGCCATTTAATAACAATACGTCATGTACGTATTGTGTTTGCATTTTTTATTTAAAATAAAAGTGAAAAGAGGAATGGTGAGGATTTAATTGAGGCACATTAAATGGATGGGATACACCTTGAAGATGTCGCCGACGAATTGTGAATGAGCCTGAGGAAAAAAAACGCATGTATTATCCAACGGTTGGGAAATAAGAGGGTTGAAATCAACGGCTAGGGTATTTTGGCTTTAAACCACCACTTTCACCTACATTTCTTCATTAAAGGCAGATATACTTCTCTCATTCCTTTTTATAAAACCATTTTCAGCAGATGAACTCATGCCATGAACTAACCTACATTTCTTCATTAGAGGCAGATATACTTCTCTTATTCCCTTTCACAAAATCATTTCCAGCAATGAACTCATGCCATGAACTAGGAGGGTGCTGATTCAATAAATAAAAAATGGTGAAACTCAAAGAACATATTGTGAAAAAGATTAAATTTCCCGAATAGGTAAGTTTTTTTTTAAATTAAAGGTTGTTATTATTTTATTTATTATTAGTATTATAATTATTATTATTATTGTTGCTGTAGTTATGTTTGTGTTTTATTTTTATGCGTTGTCAATGAATTATTATTATTATTATTATCATTATTATTATTATTATTATTGTAATAGTTAATGTTATTAGTATTGTTAACCGTTGTTGTTAGTTTTTTTATTATGAGAATGATCGTAATTTTTTTATTGTTAGTATTATTATTATATTTGTTATTGTGGTAATAGTTTATTTATTTGTTGTTTGGCTGCTAATGATTATGGATCTAGAAAATTTGTTTTGATGACCTGAAACTAGAGAATTGTTAATGTATTAGGTTAGTGTTGTTATATAGTTGGGAGTTGGTCGTATTTGTGGTGGAGCCAAGTGTTCTTATATATACATGCTGCAATATAATGCTAGTATAAAATTTATGTAGTTTTTTTTTCAAGTAATAATTTTATAAATAGTAATAAGTTAATAAAAAATATTTAAAATCAATAAAATTTAGCAATTTGATT